>CM036760.1:53884917-53942417 GCA_020796225.1 Arion vulgaris | reverse complement strand
CATAACGTTGCAGTCTTAACAGTCCTTTGGAGTTTCTTTAAATCAAAGACCAGGTGTTCCGCCTCTGCATCTGTCGTACTCAAATCATCAGTCAAAACATAAATCTATTTTCTCCGTGGTCGTCCACTTCTCTTATTTAGCGGGATACCTTCTTCCATTATGGACTTCTTCAACTCTTTGTGTATTTTCATATGTTCAAAATGTTTCAATTTTCTCATTCTTCTTTATCTAGGTACGCGCTATATTGACCACTTGTTAACCAATCTTTGTGATTTGAATGCGATTCTAAACCTTAGAGCGATTGTGCGTTGTACCAGTTATGCGCCTACAAGTATGCCAGCACTTCCGATTTTTGCTACGCTTTTTACTTACTAGGGTAGCTTCCCTAGGCTCCTATCTCAATCGCCTCTTCCAACATGCCTTGTAGATCGCAGTGTTACTATTCTTTGCTCCCTATGTGAGCCCCGGAAACAAACGAACGATTTTATCATTCTTATCTGCCAGTTTACTTTAATATTATATTTATATATACGAGGGGCTTTCAGAAAGTAATGCACTTCATTGATTTTCTCACAAATTGTTTAATCAAAAAGCAAGAAAGTTATGCACACTGTACATGGACATATTCAACATAATCGCCATCAACTTGTACGATTTTATACCAGTGCGAAACAAGGGCATGCATTCCTAGTCTGTTACAGATTCTGTCTTGATTATGTATCCATTTTGTCGCTGCATGAATCACTCTCTCCTCATCTTTAAACGTTGTCCCACGGAGTGCATCTTTAAGTGGACCAAACAGATGACAATCTTAGGGTGTCAAATCTGGACTATCGTGTGGATGGAGTAATACAGTTCAACCCAATTTGGCCCGTGTTGCAAGACCTGTGTGGGAGCGTTGTAGTGAAGTAGAAACAGGTCTGCTGGATTCTTGTGGGGTTACACTCTGTAGAAACGTCGCAAAAGACCGGCTACACTAACGGTGGACCTCAGAGATAATAGAAGCAACGAAAGACACTATTTATGAAGTGCACATAAAAGCCCGTTCTATAAATATCTTCAAATCCTTACGCTGTGAGACAAAACAGAAATGGAAAAAAGAAAAGAGAGATTGAAGTATAAAACTTTGAACACACTTTATTTCCTTACGATGTCTAATTCCGATGTCCCAGATGCCACTACGAGTGATTCTCATTGTGGTCAAAATATCATTATCTCTGCAGATTCCATTTTGCAATTCTATGAAACGTGTCATATTCTATTCAAAACTAGACATCTCATGCGTGTTGTGTCTGGTTAATGTTCTATATTTGATATGCCAGAACAGATAAGAGTGCATTTTATAACAAGGTGTTTCATGTCTAGAATCCAAGCGATAGAAACAATGGAAACGTAACTTGAATACAATGTTGTTGTTACTATAGTGATGGAGACGGAATGCAAACAAATTCGGAGAGAGTGGAGAGATCTGAAAAAGATGTCCTTGGATAGGCGGGCTTGGAAGGCCTTGGTTGCGGACCTATGCTTCCTAGGGGCGAAGGGTGACAAAAAATAATGTGATGCTAGAAATAAGAATTAGAAAATTGATGTATTTTGGAAATATAAAAAAGTCACTGAGGCGCAATAGCATAGTTGTTAGTGAACTCGCTACTTGGGCTAGTGTTTCGAGTTTAATTCCACAGTAGGCGTTGACATTTCCGACCGTAATGGCTCTCAGGCTGACCCAGCCTCAATATGTTACCAAGTAAGGGAACTAGGAAGTAAAGTCGACGGTTGTGATGTTAGCCATATCATCCATCATGTGCCGACGGTTAATGAAAGAAACAAGTCTAACACCGTTCTACTCAATATACATCAAGGTATGAAAATGGATTCCTTTACTAATTTTATTTTTAAACACACGAATAGCTAGAGAATACCATTATGGAAGGAGGCATCACGGCAAAGAGGAGAAGAGGAATGTCACGTAGAAAATGGATTCGGAATGTAACTGATGATTTGAGCATGACGATCGCAGAGACTAGACATCTGACATTTGACAGAGAGAACTTCCGAAAGACTTAAAGTGGTAAAGTTCTACTCAGAACAAACTATTGAATAATGATGAATGCATTGAAGGGCAGACTATGTCAGTTTGGATGTTTTTTTTAATATATTCTGTCATTTCAAACGATACTAGAGATGTCTGTGGTGTGTTATTAAATACAACTTCTAAATTCCTTTTGATTTTCCTGACTTTAAAGTTTTCATTGACTCAGGGATGTATTACATGTTATGAAGGGTGAAAATAAATATGTCCATAGTTATGAACAGCATAAATAAATTAGAGTTTTGGTAATTTTATTTTTTAAGTTCACCCGTTATTAATTCGGACGTAGTCATTGTGCCTAATATTACTGATTTTTTCCTGAAGGCTTGCTTTCGCTGTCACCAGTGGCCATTTAGGCGAACCTTACTTTAAACTGTAGATATTGAGGTTTGATAGACGGTAATGATAATGTTGATAATGATGTTGATGAAGAAGATTATGGTGATGCACCATGTTAGTCTTAATTAATGAACAATTGGTTGATTTTTGTTCTAATTTTTTCTGCCACGTTTAATGTCAGCAATTTTTCTAAGTCAGATTACATTAGTTTCCAAAATGTTTTTCAGAGTCTGTCTTCAGAAAAATCTACCCATAGCGAGTTCCCCCAACTTGTGTACTGGTGTCAAGCTCATACATTCAAGTCACGCTAAAATAAATCTTCACAACAAAGGAAGGGCTGTCCAACCTTTCTGTTGACAGTAACCAGTTTTAACCGTCATCTATTCGAGTCTAGATTAGTTTATTTAGTTTAGTTTGTCGTCAGATCATCATCACTGCACGTCGAACCAATTAGGTCATAAGTACTTCTATCTCCTCCTCAGTATGTATCTCAGAGTGTGGCGACTAACGACTCCGGTTCTGTGTTGGTTTACTATTCTTCTTTTGCTATCAGCATAGTGTTCTTGTCTAGCTACACCACACATTACTTGACATTCTTGCAGTCTGGTTAGTGTTGTAGATTCACCACTATTACTTGAATCACGTGCATGTCATCTCTCCCTTAAGGGATTTATAATATCAGACTGATCCATTGCCCGACTGCAAGTCTATCGGTACGTTCATACCCCTTTACACCTGCATGCCTTGGCACAAAAATAAAACTGATTTCAGTCAGGTGACACATCTATCATAAGCAGCGTTGGTGGATTCGAACAACTATGTTAGAAATCACAGCATATTCCACAGTCTCATTATTTGTTACTTCTCCAGTCCAGGAGACTGTGCAAACTTCTCAAAAAGCGAAAATGAAATTAACTAATTTTTTTCTCTTCCATCTCGGATAGGACTAAGAACTAGATCTCACCTACATTAAGATCAGGGAACTCTGTAAAAATATCATATTCGCTCCACGCGGGAAACGAACAAAGTGCATTTTGAACGAGAGGCAAGAATCTCTACTCTACGCCACCTACTATCATCATCATCAGGTGCCGTCTCCACATCGAAGGTTGGCTGCAATGAATCTCCAGCATCCTCTGTCTTTCGCCTTGGTGTTGCACACTGCCAGACTGTAACCTGTCCATTTCTTAAAGTTTCCTTCCCACTTATCTCTCAGTCTTCTATAAATAATAGAACAAAAATAATAGGACTGCAGTGTCTTGATCAAATCGTCAGATAATTCAATGTTTTATACAAGATAAACCACAATGTGTCTGTGATACATGTCTGTAGTCTTGTATTAGAGGATAGTGACTCGGTCTATTAACCCCGACTTTCAGAGTTCGAATCACGCTGCGGACAGTTTGATTACAAACTGTTTCGCGTCGATGTTTACAAAAGGACGATGGCACCACCAGTTCAGAAAGCAATGGAACACCACTGAATGTAATAATGCCTAGAAAAACCCAAACCGCGTTAAAAGCTGGGGTTGATTCTCAAAGTCCTGTAAAGGATATACAATTACCTTTTAACTTTAGTCTTGCATTTTGTTCTTGATAAAGAACCTTTTGGTCGAAACATCGCTGTATTTTGTTTTTATATTTGTAAATCTAACCTCACCCAGTGTCTGCATTATTTAGTACATCATTTTTTACTGTTGTCTTCCAATTCTTTATATCACACATAAATCGTGCAAATTATTATAATATAACTTAATTAGATAATTAAAATATATAATTTCTGCATATTGAACACCACAATATATACATTTTACAATATTTATATATACATAAAAATAAAAACAGAAATGTGTGTATTCAAGGCAAAGAAAATATGAAAAAAAGACATTAATAGCTACGTATCATTGCATTGAACAATATAATTTTAACTTTAACAAAATGTGAAATATTAATAATTTGTATATACTTGTGTGAGCGTCTGTGGCTTAAGTGGTAGTGAGCTCTATCACAACCCAAGCGTTCCTGGTTCAAACTCCGCGGCGGGCAAGTTTGGAAGCAAATTAGTTCTCTTGGATTTTTACAAACGGTAAAAGTAGACCTCACCGTTTAGAAATAATGGTAAACTACTGAACATATAAGTGGTGCCTAGAAAATCGACGACTCGTTTACTGTTGTTGATGGCTGCGTTCTGTACAGGATATTCCCCGATTTTCATTTCATATATTTTGTGCACCAACAACTCACTTTTGTGTACTTGTTTGTTAATAGCTGCAACTACAATTTGTTTTATTAGAGTTAGGATTATGATTAGAATTATGATGAAATAAATGAAACATAAAAATGACAATTTTAATACAAATACTGACAGTAATTCTAATCCTAACACTAATACAGTTTGTATTAAGTTGAATTAATCAATATGTATCCATTTTTCTTGCTGTTGTTAATATAAATATATATTTTTTAAATTGGTAACTGAGTGTCTTTTTAGATATTTTGGACATATAGAAAGACATGAAGGTCTGAAGAAGATCATCATGGAAGGAAGCATACCGGCAAAGAGAAGAAGAGGAAGACCACAGAGAAGATGGATTCAGGATGTAAATGATGATTTGAACATGACGGCTGCAGACGAGGACATCCGCCTATGAGAGAGATAAATTCTGGAGGACTGTTGGGGTGGCAAGGTTCTGCTCAGGAAAAGCTATTTGATGATGATGATGAACGGAGTTAGAGAATAAATGTCACATAATATTTGAATGTTATACAACATTATACTTGATATTTCCTCTTCTTCTTCTTCTTGAGCTCGTCTGTTATGAATTCAGGCATAGTCAAGGCAGCTGGTATGTCGCTTCTGACTTGTTTTTGCGTGAATGTTTGCTTTCTTGTTATCAGTGTCCCCCGTCATATAGACGTACCTTCTCTAACTTCACAAGTAATACTTGATTTTGATTCGATGAGATTGAGTGACTGTTAACTTTATTTGTTGGAGTCGCCGATAGTGACGTTGGTAACACGCATCGCTAGTGAACACGGGCCGTGGAAATATCTGGGTTTGATGCCAACTTAGGTAAAAATTATTTTCAGTAAGTGGTTAGACTACAGGAAACCCTTACCATTTTACTTGGGGAATTTTAATTATAAATAACTCTGAAGTCTGATTAAGACTCACATTAAGGGCGAGAGACACATAAGGAAAGCAAGTATTCAAGCAAAATCAATCAGAGGTACAATATTAGGCGCCATTACTACACCTGAATTTATATTAACATAAGAAAAACAACAACTGTATTAGTCAACAAGTGGATGTGTTTGTCTACCTACACATTCGATTTATATGAGTCTACTTGGCTACTATAGAAGTGCTTTAACGCTGGCATATTTGAGGTCAACAGAGTTCAGAGACTATGGTTATGTTATTTGTTATAATAGTTATATTGTGTTATGCTCTATTACAACACTGAATGGATACATAATTTTATAGTTGGTTTTTTTTTGCAATGCAAAATGGCAACATTATATTTAAAAATAATTGACTTTAATGCAAAATGAAAACATTGATTTGTGTTTGCGTGTGACCTGAGCCTAAGGGTAATTTTACGCTGTGCCAGTTATGCGCCTACATGTAGACCAGCATATCAAATTTCTGCGACGCTTTTACTTACTAGGTAGCTTCCTAGGCTCCTTCCTCAATCGCCTCTTACGACATGCCTTGTAGGTCGCAGTGTTACAATTATTTGCTCTCCTTGAAGGCCCCACAACACACGGGCGTAATTTTTTTAAATTTGTTACAACTCGAAATGACAATTTTACAACTTTTATAACTGATTGTTACAATATATCATGGAACAATTTATAATTTACAAATAATTTTTTACATTTGAAAATAGAAAAGTCTGTTTCTTTCACAAAATAATCTGTTACTTAACAAGTACTTGTTAAGTATTTGATTATTAGTAACAAAATTGCTACAAAACAATACTACATAGTTATTCTTGTTTTAAGTCACTACAGTGTCCAGAAGTAATGTATTTTTTATCTAAGTATTTCAAGATATAATTGAATTATTGTTTTAATATATGTTTAATGTATAATATAATGCACGGAGAAGATGGATTCAGGATGTAACTGACGGTTTGAACATGACGGCTGCAGAGGCAGGACATCTGGCATGTGAGAGAAAGAAATTCCGATGGACTGTTGGGGTGGCAAAGTTCTGCCAGGACAAGCTATTTGATGATGATAATAAAAACAGTAATCTGTAATTTATTTCCCAGTATAATAGTATAAATTTAAAAAAAAAAAAATTATTACAATGTTTAATACTAAAATTATTATTTTAAACAATTATTACAATGCATAATAGTACAATTATTTTTTCTATAGCTATTACAACACAAAATTGTAACATTTCTTTTAAAAATAATTATTACAATTAATGCATAATAGTAACACTATTTTTTTTCTATAATTATTTATTTTCTTATTTTCTCGTCACACTGTTACCGGTTTGTTGCACAGTGTCGTTGTTTTCTGTTTTTGTCTTGCGCTGCTAAAAATAATTTGCGCTGCTTGGGTGATAAATATATTTTTGCTTGTTTGACAGGATTCTGTCATGCTATCCATCTATCATTTCCTAGTATACATCTCGCCTTTTTTCCCTGATATTCTGTTGTAGAAGAAGACTGTATACTGTTGAGTTTGGTTGCATTCTTATTAAGTTGCTGAATCACTTCTTTCTTTGTTTCTGAATATAATTCAAGCAATGTTCTGTCCCAACTTCATTTCGCTGATGTTGGTGAATGTCTTTAATTTACATTTGGGCCAACTGGTACATTAATGTTACCATCATTGTGGTTCTCTGTGTTTAAGTCGTTAAGTCGTTTGTCCTGAGTAACGAAGATCGTGGGTTCGATTCTGAACTGTGTAGTTCGGCTGACGATTGTAGTTTTCTGGAGATTGTTGCCGAAGTTAAGGAGTTTGTGCAATACTCTCGGTAGATGACGCACAATTTCTGTGAAAAGGAACCGAGTCATATGGGCAATTGCGGTGCAAAGAAGTGAATACTTCTTTTTCCGATCCAGAAGCACTTGAGCTTTTCAGCTCTTCTGCTCGGTGTCATGGATATCGTAACCCTTCGGTTCGGTGACACGAACACAGTCAATCTGGAGAACTTGGGTTTTTTTTGCCAGTCCACGGAATTGAGCCGCACTCACAGCGGGCTTGTCACCCGTCGTCCAACGCGCTACGCGCTACAGATCTCATCGAATCAATATCAAGTATTACTTGTGAAGCTGGAGAAGGTACGCCTATATGACGGGGGAAACTGATAATAAGAAAAGCAGGCATTCATGCAAAAACAAGTCAGAAGCGCCATATCAGCTGCCCTGACTATGCCTGAATTCACAACAAACGAGCTCAAGAAGAAGAAGAAGAGGAAATATCAAGTATAATGTGGTATAACATTCAAATATTATGTGACATTTATTCTCTAACTCCGTTCATCATCATCATCAAATAGCTTGTCCTGAGCAGAACCTTGCCACCCCAACAGTCCTCCGGAATTTCTCTCTCATAGACCAGATGTCCTGCCTCTTCAGCCGTCATGTTCAAACCATCAGTTACATGCTGAATCCATCTTCCATCCGTGGTCTTCCTCTTCTTCTCTTGCCGGTATGCCTCCTTCCATGATGGTCTTCTTCAGCCCTTCATGTCTTTTTCATCATCATCAAGATGCGCATCCTTTATAGGACGTTGTTCTCTTTGCAGCACATCTGAAATTCACTCTGTCTCTTGTCAGTTCACCCACTTCGTCGATGGTCATGTTCATGGTTTCTGTAATATCTTGTAGCCATCTTCTTCTTGGTCTGCCTCTGCGTCCTGGGAGCCTGCCCTCTATTATTGTTCTTTCCAGGCCATCGTGACGCTTGATGTGACCAAAACTATGTAATTTTTCTGTATAGTATGTTGTTTATCAGCCAATTCTCTTTAACATTTAGTTCTTTCAGGACATCAGTGTTCTTTCTTTTTTCTGTCCATGGTATTCGTAGGATCTTTCTGCAGCATTTAGTTTCGAAGGACTGGATTTTCGTTCTTAATTTTGTGTAATAGTCCATGATTCACAACCATAAGTAGCCATTGGGAAAATGCATGCTCTCAATATTTTTAATTTTAGTATTTTGCTGGTGTTTTGCCACATGTTCTTCATTGTGTTTAGCTTCTTGATTACTATTGCCAATCTTCTTGAGATCTCTTTGGAACAGTCACTGTTATTGTTAATTATTGAGCCCAGATATTCATAGCTCTCTACACATTGGAGTTTTTCATTGTTTACTTGGATGTTAGGTGAGCCTTTTTCTTTGTCAGTTGACATGATTTTGTTTTTGTGTATTCAAATATAGATGTTGGTCTTCACTATGTTTCTTGGTCGTCATGATTAGGTTTTCTAAACCTTCTTTGCTGGTGGATAATAATACTGTATCGTCTGCGTATCTAAGCTCTGGGATGAATTTGCCGCCTATAGTGAGAGGGTCGTAATTCACATAGTTGGCATCGTCTTTTACATTCCTCATGATGTTCTCCGCATATATGTTGAATAATTATGGTGACAAAATACATAACTGTCGTACCCCCCTTTGAATCTCGAACCATTCAGCTATTTCACCTCCTATTTTAATGGTTGCCTGTTTGTTGTTCGTGGTATAGATATTATATGAGTTGTATTATGTGTGTTGGAAAGTGCATGTCTTTCATGATGTTCCACATTTTCTGGTGTTGTATATGGTCGAAAGCCTTGCTGTAGTCTATGAAACATGCATGCAGGTCTATGTTGTATTCTCTGCATTTCTCGATAATGAGTCTCATGCTACAAATATGATCTCTAGTGCCTCTACCTCTTCTGAAACCTGCTTGTGTTTCGTGTATTTCATCTTCTAATTTTGTTCCATCCTCTTCATTATGATTTTTAGTAGGATTTTGCTGGCATGACTTATAAGGGCAATAGTTCTGTAGTTGGTGCATAGTTTCATGTTTTCTTTTTTGGAATAGGTATAAATACTGATCTTTTCCATTCCTTTGGCCAGGAGGAGCTATTCCATATCTTTGTGCACAATTTATGATATACCCGAACACTGGCCTCCCCGCCTGCTTTGATCAATTCCGCTGGTATATCATCGCACCCTGGTGACTTTCCTCTCTTCAGGCTTTTGATGGCCAGGTGCACTTCATCCAACATGGGCTCTGGTTCTGTCTCTTCGCTTTCTGTTATTATCTTATGTGGATTTTTAGATGTGTCTTCATACATGTTTCTGCAGTACTACACCATCTTTCTAGTACATCTTTCTTTCTGTTAATGTTTTGCCATTGTTATCGTTTATGACTTGTATTGATGGGCTTAAGTCACGTGTCATTATATTAATTTCGTTGTACATTTCTCTCTCTTCCCTTGTTTTCTTAATTCATCAATGTTATTGCATGAGGTGACTATGTGTTGTTTCTTGTCTTTTCGGATTTCTTTCTTGACTTCTCTTGAGCAGTTTTTATATTCAGTTAGTTAGTTTAGTTAGTTTGTTCCTTTCGTGCCAAAGGCGGCACATAGGGCAGAGGTTTTAGATCTCCATGTGATACGGTTCTTTGCTAGCAGTTGCAGATCTTGTATGGTTTTACATCCCAATAGTTTACTTTCTTGTTGGATGGTTCTTCGAAGAGTGGTCTTTGGTCTTCCACGTTTTCTTTTCCCAACTGGTGACCACATAAGGACTTGTCGATTTAGTCTCTTTTCGTCTGATCTAAGCACATGACCTAAATATTTCCACCGACGTTTCCTTATAATATTTGATATGGGTTGTTGGTGTGTTCTATCTCTCACTGTGTTGTTAGAAACGAAATCACTCCATTTGACTTTTAATAATTTTCGTAGACATTTATTCTCAAAGCTGTCCAGTTTCTTATCAATTTTCTTGTTGATTTCCAACTTTCACAACGTATATTCAGTGCTGTTTCGTTTTAACCCTGTTTGTTTTAGCTTTCTTCTTTCTTCAATTAGCTTCTGTGTTTTTTCAGTTATGTAGACCTGTTTCTTGTATACTTTCCTGGGTATGATGTTTTGTGCGGTGGAGAGTAATATATATGTTGCTTGTGTTGCCAGTTCGTCAGGTGTCAAGTCCTCTTGAGCGCATAAGCATGTCAATTTTATTTTTATATCTTACTTGTATTCTAGTGGAATGGCATTTGTATCAAAACGTATAAGGCCAGCTGCTTTCTTTGTTGTCTTCAGTCTTAATTTAAACTCTGCCACCAGCAGTTCATGGTTGAGTCACAGACTGCCCAGGTAGTGTCTTTATTGATAGAATACCTGTTATTCATCTTCTTTGGACCAAGATGTAATCTATTTTGTTTCTGGTGTTGCCATCTGGTGAGGTCCAGGTGTATAGTCTTCTTGGATGTTGCCTGCTTAGGGTGTTCGTAATGGAGAGATTCATTTCTAGGCAGAATTCAATTAGTTTTGTACCTCTTTCGTTTCGTTATCCTATACTGAAAGGGCCTTTTATCTTTTCCTCTTCTTCAGTTGTTTCCTTGCTAACCTTGGCGTTGAAATCGCCCATTACAATCAGGATGTCTCTTTTGCCAACTTTATCCATTGCTCCTTGTAAATTTGTATAGAATTCGTCGATCTCGTCATCAGGAGCTGTGGTTGTTGAGCGTATGCTTGTATTATTGTGATCTTCTGTTTTTGTCTGTAATCTCATCATGATGAGTCGGTCGTTGATAGAATTGTAACCAAGCAGTGTTGTGGATATTGTCTTTGCCAAAATGAAACCGACTCCACTCTGTCCACTTTTGCCTTCCCTGAGTATATTACTGTGTCACCTGTTGAGGTTTTAAAGTGCCCTGGCCAGCCCATCTGTGCTCGGTTATTCCAAGTATAGGTGTTTTTGTTCTCTCCATCTCATTGCAAATCATGTGGAGTTTGCCATGGTAAAGACTCCTTACATTCCATGTTCCTATTCTTAATTTCTTTCGTAGTCCAATGGCAGGTCTTTTCGCAGTAAGACAGTCGGGCTTTTGGCCTTCATCACATTTACTTGTACTTGATCTGCCATCTTTCTCTTCCCCAGTTCGCAGAATTGGTCTGACTGGCCTGGGAGTTACGCCATCAGATGTTTGAGTGTTAGTTAATTTCATGTTCTGCATCAAGTTCTTGGCAACATACAATCAGTAGTTTGCCATTGCTTCTGATTGGTTCTGGCCACTTAACCATGATGATCTCTGGTGTGTCCTGAGCCCGATATCAGGCTGTTTCAGCTCCCGCCTTCGAAGCCGTTGTTGACATTGTCAATCTTCCGCCTTTTCTTCCAGCAGCCTTGTGTACTGTAGAAAGGAGACTTCCTTCGAGTTTTGCTCTACGTAGTTTCGTCGGCTAGTCGAAGCCGTTGCCTGGGGGAGCTGCTGTACACATGCAGACTCGAGGAGCCATACGCGAGCTGGGCAGGAATGGGGGAACCAAATAGGCTCCAGGCCGCCCTAACAAGGACGTGACTACCTCTCACCGTGAGGTACTATCCCTACCATCTCCTGCCCTACCTCCTCTGTCCAAGATATACGAAAGACTCTTCTGTAACACTTATATTCAAAAGCACATATATGTTTTTCCACTGCTTTATTAAATGTCCATGCTTCACACCCATACATTGCCACTGGGAATATGCATGCTCTTAGTATTCTGATCTTTGTTTTCTTATCAGTTCCATTCCATACTGTTTTGAATTGTTTAATTTTTGTAAAGCCATGTTTGTTCTTATTTTAATTTCCTTCATCCTATTTCCATCTGTTGTTACCAGTGAACCAAGATATTCAAAACTGTTCACATTTTCTACTTTCTCTCCATTGATAAAAATATTATTTGTCATGTTCGTTTTATCTGTTGTTGTTATCGTTTATTTATTGCTTAAAAACAACTTAAATTTCCTCATTCCTTTATGCAATATCCGCATTCTTGTTTTTTTTTTTCCTAGTTTTTTCTGGATATATCTATTTGTTCTCTTCTCTGTCCACGATATACGGAGACGCCTTCTGTAGCACTTATATTCAAAATCACATATATGTTTTTTCACTGCCATGTTAACTGTCCATGTTTTACACCCATACATTAACTGACCACTTTGTTTTAGTGCAGAATTACATGTTAACACATCACACACAATGCACTTCCCATTGTAAACGTTTTATGAGAGATAATATTAATAATAGTTTATCGGTAAGTTCCAATTAAACTGAGGAGGGTAGAAGCTACGTCTCAACTTCCTTTCCTTAATGTTGTTTATTGATTCTGTTGTTAATCTTTTTCCCTGCCAGGATGTATAAACTGTTCCGATTCTTCACCAGTGTTTACTTGGAGGTTTATCTCACCATTTCCCTGATTAGAATTGATATATCAAAACTATATGTTCCCTTGTAGTAAGTTACACATGAGTAACAAAGTATAATTGTAAGATATATCTAAACTATATATTTGTGGGTAGCTAGTTACAGATGCGTAACAAAGTAACATTGTACAATATACCAAAACTATATGTTCACATAAAATATAAAGATATTTTGGTATACGTTGAGTAGAAATCATAAATTGTTCCAAATCAGATACTGAAGTGAGATGTGATTGCAAATCAGATACTGAAGTGAGATGTGATTTCAAATCAGATACTGAAGTGAGATGTGATTTCAAATCAGATACTGAAGTGAGATGTGATTGCAAATCAGATACTGAAGTGAGATGTGATTTCAAATCAGATACTGAAGTGAGATGTGATTTCAAATCAGATACTGAAGTGAGATGTGATTTCAAATCAGATACTGAAGTGAGATGTGATTGCAAATCAGATACTGAAGTGAGATGTGATTTCAAATCAGATACTGAAGTGAGATGTGATTTCAAATCAGATACTGAAGTAGATGATTCAAATCAGATACTGAAGTGAGATGGATTGCAAATCAGATACTGAAGTGAGATGATTCAAATCAGATACTGAAGTGAGATGTGATTGCAAATCAGATACTGAAGTGAGATGATTTCAAATCAGATACTGAAGTGAGATGATTCAAATCAGAATGAAGTGAGATGATCAAATCACGATACTGAAGTGAGATGTGATTGCAAATCAGATACTGAAGTGAGATGTGATTGCAAATCAGATACTGAAGTGAGATGTGATTTCAAATCAGATACTGAAGTGAGATGTGATTTCAAATCAGATACTGAAGTGAGATGTGATTGCAAATCAGATACTGAAGTGAGAGGGATTTCAAATCAGATATGAATGAGATGATTCAATCAGATACTGAAGTGAGATGTGATTTCAAATCAGATACTGAAGTGAGATGTGATTTCAAATCAGATACTGAAGTGAGATGTGATTTCAAATCAGATACTGAAGTGAGATGTGATTTCAAATAGATTTAACGAAAGTGAGATGATTTCAAATCAACTAAATGAGATGTATTTAAATCGATACTAAGAGAGATGTGATTGCAAATCAGATACTGAAGTGAGATGTGATTTCAAATCTAGTTAAATGAGACGATTGAAAACCCTCAAATGATTTTATTGATAGAGATGCCAACTCAATTTCATAGAATCGATTGAGAAAAATGCCCAGGATAAAGCGGTATGGAGAAATTACTTGCCGGCCATATTTTTTTTTTTTCCCGATCCAGAAGCACTTGAACTGAAAGCTCTTCGGCTCAGTGTCATGGACATCGTAACCCTTCGGCTCGGTGCCACGAACACCGTAAATCTGGGGAACCTGTAGCTTTTCTGCCAGTCCGCGGAGTTGAACCCGCACTTACAGAGGACTAGTCACCCGTAGTCCAACGCGCTACGAACACGCTGGGCAGAGGGGGCTACCGGCCATATTTACAAACCTAGCCCATCTACTTCTATATTTACTTCATTTATTCGTTCCCATTAGTTGTTATATAATATTGTGATATACCTGTCCACTTCGAAATCTCCAGCGTTCGCTAGTATGATCTGTTGGCCGTTCTTCTTCTTCCCCCTACGTCCCTAGGGAAGCATAGGTCCGCAACCAAGGCCTTCCAAGTCGGCCTATCCGTCCATCCTTCTTCATCCTCGGGTGGCGAGCTATGAATTTTCCTGGTTACGATTTCTGTAGCTATCTAGTGTTTTTACGGGTGGGTAGCTAGCCCACGTCCAACCTCCTTAGCACCTCTTACAATATGTGTGGCAGGCAGTGGCGGCTCGTGATCATTTTTGTTGGTGGGGCCAGACAGAAATTGTCGGAAATATCATGGTTTTGGTTAGGTTATATTTAACCCTTTCGCTGCTACATACTTTCTGAAGGCTGAACTAAAAATAGCTACTCTTTGTTTCTAGGTCAGAAACGTGAATGTATGCCTATAGCAGTGACAGTAGCAATGTATAACGTGTTACACGTCTTTAGCCCACAGAGGAGAGATAATAACAGACGTGTTAATGCGTCTTTAGAAGTGAATGGGAAAACGTATATATACGTCCTTAGCAGCTAAAGGGTTAAATTAATAAAATAATAAATACACGTTACACCTTATTTTTGGTGGGCCTGGCCTCACTGGCCTTACTGACGAGCCGCCACTGGAGGCAGGTAACAGTGATTCTATTCTTTACACCCCAATTTAGGCCCCGGTAACCACTGGGGTGATGTTGGCCGTTGCTACTTGAAATCTTATTTCCTTCTTCTTGTCATATGTTTGCCACTCTTTGTCCTAGGTGTGGCGGGCATTAACCAAAAATTCATCCAAATAAACAATGTCGTGCCCTTGCATTCTTTTTCACGAATCTCTATTATTTTACTTCTGACGGCAAAAAGTGTGGCATGCTCACAAACGATATTTCTGACTTCTGCACTTTCTCTAACAGTGAAAAAAAAGCATATCTTATTACTTTCCATAAGTTTGTTTTTGAAATAGCAATATCACATTCTGATTGTTGTTCGATAGATGAGTTATCGTAGAGTATTACTTTCTTCAATCTGATTGTAGTTCGATAGATGAGTTATCGTAAGTATTACTTTCGCAATCGTTGTTGTTCGAAAAGATGATTATCTAGATTTGTACTTTCTCAATCTGAATGTAGTTCGATAGAGAGATTATCGTAAGTATTACTTTCTTCAATTGTTTTTCGATAGATAGTTATCGAAGTATTACTTTCTTCAATCTGATTGTTGTTCGATAGATGAGTTATCGTAGAGTATTACTTTCTTCAATCTGATTGTTGTTCGATAGATGAGTTATCGTAGAGTATTACTTTCTTCAATCTGATTGTTGTTCGATAGATGAGTTATCGTAGAGTATTACTTTCTTCAATCTGAATGTAGTTCGATAGATGAGTTATCGTAGAGTATTACTTTCTTCAATCTGATTGTTGTTCGATAGATGAGTTATCGTAGAGTATTACTTTCTTCAATCTGAATGTGTTCGATAGATGAGTTATCGTAGAGTATTACTTTCTTCAATCTGATTGTTGTTCGATAGATGAGTTATCGTAGAGTATTACTTTCTTCAATCTGATTGTAGTTCGATAGATGAGTTATCGTAGAGTATTACTTTCTTCAATCTGATTGTTGTTCGATAGATGAGTTATCGTAGAGTATTACTTTCTTCAATCTGATTGTTGTTCGATAGATGAGTTATCGTAGAGTATTACTTTCTTCAATCTGAATGTAGTTCGATAGATGAGTTATCGTAGAGTATTACTTTCTTCAATATGATTGTTGTTCGATAGATGAGTTATCGTATATTACTTTCTTTAATCTGATTGTTGTTCGATAGATGAGTTATCGTAGAGTATTACTTTCTTCATTCTGATTGTTGTTCGATAGATGAGTTATCGTAGAGTATTACTTTCTTCATTCTGATTGTTGTTCGATAGATGAGTTATCGTAGAGTATTACTTTCTTCAATCTGATTGTTGTTCGATAGATGAGTTATCGTAGAGTATTACTTTCTTCAATCTGATTGTTGTTCGATAGATGAGTTATCGTAGAGTATTACTTTCTTCAATCTGATTGTTGTTCGATAGATAAGTTATCGTAGAGTATTACTTTCTTCAATCTGATTGTAGTTCGATAGATAAGTTATCGTAGAGTATTACTTTCTTCAATCTGATTGTTGTTCGATAGATGAGTTATCGTAGAGTATTACTTTCTTCAATCTGATTGTAGTTCAATAGATGAGTTATCGTAGAGTATTACTTTCTTCAATCTGATTGTTGTTCGATAGATGAGTTATCGTAGAGATTACTTTTTCAATCTGATTGTTGTTCGATAGATAAGTTATCGTAGAGTATTACTTTCTTCAATCTGATTGTTGTTCGATAGATGAGTTATCGTAGAGTATTACTTTCTTCAATCTGATTGTTGTTCGATAGATGAGTTATCGTAGAGTATTACTTTCTTCAATCTGATTGTAGTTCGATAGATGAGTTATCGTAGAGTATTACTTTCTTCAATCTGATTGTTGTTCAATAGATGAGTTATCGTAGAGTAACAGTATTACTTTCTTCAATCTGATTGTTGTTCGATAGATGAGTTATCGTAGAGTATTACTTTCTTCAATCTGATTGTTGTTCGATAGATGAGTTATCGTAGGCAGTATTACTTTCTTCAATCTGATTGTTGTTCGATAGATGAGTTATCGTAGAGTATTACTTTCTTCAATCTGATTGTTGTTCGATAGATGAGTTATCGTAGAGTATTACTTTCTTCAATCTGATTGTTGTTCGATAGATGAGTTATCGTAGAGTAACAGTATTACTTTCTTCAATCTGATTGTAGTTCGATAGATGAGTTATCGTAGAGTATTACTTTCTTCAATCTGATTGTTGTTCGATAGATGAGTTATCGTAGAGTAACAGTATTACTTTCTTCAATCTGATTGTTGTTCGATAGAATGAGTTATCGTGAGATAACAGTATTACTTTCTTCAATCTGATTGTTGTTCGATAGATGAGTTATCGTAGAGTAAAGATTACTTTCTTCAAACATTTGAAATGTTTGACAGTTTATTACTTTTCTCCAATCAGTTTTGTCTCAATCGCAGTTAGATGATATTCTAGAACATGTTTTTTCTTCATTCATTGTTTTCTGATCTTGTCAATACTTTCAATGTACGTTCTTTTCTTCATCTCACTGTTTTACGTCAGTATAGAGAAAAGATTTCTAAACATTGATGTACGTTTATAGTTACTTTTCACTTGCCTCTAGTTATTTCTAGATCTATCTTTGTAGCTTTTTCTATTGCATTTTGCTTGCTCCTTCTTGCATTATATTTACCAATTTACTCTTCTTGCATCGTGAACTTTTCTCTGTCTATCCTTGTTCTTTACATGATGCATCAATAATGACTGCAAGTTTCAGCAATGTCACTATACATGTAAACACAAAGACTTTCACGCATCATATTGAACTAGAGTTACATTGCTAGGGAAACATATTTATGAGTATGCATTTGCAATTCTCTTCTCAGACAATTCTTCAGTTCTACGTTGTTATCAAAACTTATTGATAAGTAGAAGATCTAACTTCCTCTTTCATGATAATGACAAATCTACCCGACATATTACCACAGTTACCTTCTACTGACATATACCACAGTTTCTCACTGACATATTACCACAGTTACTTCACTGACATATTACCACAGTTACCTTCTACTGACATATTACCAGTTACCTCTACTGACAATACAGAGTTACCTTCTCTTACATATCCGCATTACATCTACTGACATATTACCACAGTTACCTTCTACTTGACATATTACCCAGTTACTCTCTACTGACATATTACCACAGTTACCTTCTACTGACATATTACCACAGTTACCTTCTACTTACATATTACCGCAGTTACCTTCTACTGACATATTACCACAGTTACCTTCTACTGACATATTACCACAGTTACCTTCTACTGACATATTACCACAGTTACCTTCTACTGACATATTACCACAGTTACCTTCTACTTACATATTACCACAGTTACCTTCTATATGATTATTATTTTTCTAATCATAACTATTTTGTATTGATAACTATGGATGTTTGTTTGTATGTTCTTTTTCGTCTTGACAGACAGACAGACAGTCAATTGGCAAGTATTTCACTTTGACAATTTCTGAGTTTTCGCTTTTCTCTCTTGTCTTTCAGCTCATCCCTAAGTCTCTTTTAAAAAGACTCTTCGCCTTTGCGCAATTTTGTTTTCCACACAACTCTGTCATCAGTTATGTTTTCCTATTTTGCTGGGACAACAGAAAGGTTCTTCATTGAGGCCTTGCAGACATCGCTATATCTGAGCAACGGTCTGCCTTGGTGTCTCTTTCCATAAAAATTTCATCGAACAAAATTTGTTTTGGTATTTTCTCTGTTTTTAGGAAAAGTTTCTTTACGTGTTGAGCCCTAGCCGAAAACAAAAGATGAAGTGCCCTCTCCATTTGCGTCTATCAGACGAAATGGGAATGAATTGCTCATTTTGCACAAACCCATTACAGATACGCCAATGAATATTCACAAGTGATGCAAACATGTGCATCATTTCTTGAAACTGACATTTCCGTCACATAATTTTATTCAAGTTTTCATTTATGAACAGAATATTACATTCCACTTATTTTAAACTACTATATCACAGTTCATGTTGTATTTGTACCCCTACCCAATATATTTAAAGAAGGACATTAAAATATTATTGACATCCTAAATTATTATTTTTTTGTTTTAGATTTTATTCTTGTTGCTGGTACATCTGTTTAATCACTTGACTATGTCATTGGTCTAACCACTTGACTACGGCATCTAACAAATTGACTACGGCACTGGTCTAACCATTTGACTACGGCATCGGTCAAACCATTTGACTACGGCATCGGCCTAACCACTTGACTACGGAACCTGTTTAACAACTTGACTATGAATATGCCTAACCACTTGACTACGGCATCTGTTTTACCACTTGACTACGGCATTGGTCTAACCACTTGACTACGGTATCAGCCTAACGATTTAATTACGACATCCGCCTAACCAGATGACTACGGCATCAGTCAATCCACTTGACTACGGCATCTACCTAACCACTTGACTACGCACATTCTTGAACCACTCGACTACGCTAACAAGCGCTGGGAATGTTAAAAGTTCTAGTACATAAATTGGAATAACGTATTCCTGGAAGTTAATTCCTCTCTTAACATCGTGTAAGTTGCAATGAACATAACTAGAACAACAGGAAATATTACCAACAGAAAGATTCCAAACGGTTACAACATTCAACTTGTGCACACAAGTTTGGGTTATCTTCTGTTGAAGTATTGCTGTAATACATGCTTTCACGGATGGGAATATTACACGTAAGTTTTTGCAATTTGAAAGTGTGTGGGGATATGAGACAGAGAGAGAGAGAGAGAGAGAGAGAGAGAGAGAGAGCAGAGAGAGAGCAAGAGAGACAGACATACAGACAAACTGATAATATAGATAGATACATAGACAGACAGTGAGACATACACAGTTTTATATATATATATATATATATATATATATATATATATATATATATATATAGATAGATAGACAGACAGACAGACAGACAGACAGACAGGCAGGCAGGCAGATAGACAGATGGATAGCCAAACATAAACCTTACTATATATTATTATATTTCTATCTATCTATCTATCTATCCATCATCCATCCATCCATCCATCCATCCATCCATCCATCCATCCATCCATCCATCCATCCATCCATCCATCCATCCATCCATCCATCCATCCATCCATCCATCCATCCATCCATCCATCCATCCATCCATCCATCCATCCATCCATCCATCCATCCATCCATCCATCCATCCATCCATCCATCCATCCATCCATCCATCCATCCATCCATCCATCCATCCATCCATCCATCCATCTATCTATCTATCTATCTATCTATCTATCTATCTATCTATCTATCTATCTATCTATCTATCTATCTATCTATCTATCTATCTATCTATCTACCCCAATAGCCATCCTTCTATACCATCATCAATGTATTTAGTTTGTATCTAGTGAATTAACAAGCACTCTTATTAACACAGCTTATACCATATGTCGGTTGGCAACATGCCGTCCAATACAATAACTTCTACAACATTGGTATCACCATAGAATGTACTCATACATTAATTTCTCGTCAATATAAGTATGTGTGGGCATGCAGGTAATGTTCTCATCGCAAGCTGTGAAAAGTTCAATATTGTTGCATAATTAAGTTTAATTTGGTCCAGATGTCAAGGCAATCTAGTGATCTCTTCTAACCCAGTGTTAAGTGTAGTAACACATAAATTTGGTATATATTTCAATGAAATCCAATGTTTTATATAATTCTATGTTGAATATATTCAGAGTTTGTCTTCGGCGATCTCTGGTCATTTTGGAGATGTCTCTGTGGCTAAGTGGTTAAGCAATTCCCTTTCGTTCCGAAGATCGTGTTTACGGTAATGAGAGAGCGGACAGGCTTGCATCAACAGCATCGATTGTTGGGGAGTTGAAGATGGATAAGAGGATATTCTTCGGTCTCTTCGCGACTGTCTGTTGGATGACACTAAAATCGATGTTGAATCGATCAAGCGATTTAGGCAGTTTGGAGTTACCGTTGTTCAAGTCGAACTGGATGCCTGAGAGGAAGAGTGAGAGGTGTGTTTAATCAGCGAGCCACGTAAACCATCAGTATGCATACTCTTCGATATCTGTTGGGGAAACTGAGCACTTATGGGTCTGCCCGGAGTGCAATGACGTCAGTTTAGTAACCAATAACCAATCCGAAGATCGTGGGTTCGAATCCGGGACGCACCACTTCGTTTGCAGTGACTTTTCTAGAGATCCCTAGAATTGCTTCTGCAGCTACGGAGTTCGTGCTTCATGCAATATTCTCTACAGGTGGCATGCCATTACCGTTGAGAGGGACCGAGCTATATGGGGTAAAAATCCGGTGCAATTAAGTCAATTCTTTATCTTTAGAACCTTTCAGATCTGTGGTCAAGCGTTTAATTTACTGGGGACCACAAACTGGGCAGTCAGCTTCAGCTCTGTCAGGCTTCCCCAAAACTTAGTTTTCAGGTCGATTGGGTGTGGTCACATGTTGCTTCACATCTTACCTAGGAGAAGACACTCTTGCAGGACATGTTCATGTGTCTGTTCCGCCTGTTGACACTGGCAAAGAACTAGTAGACGTATTCCTAGTCTCTATAAGTGACTGTTGAGTGTGCAATGTCGGGTACTTTGGCAAAATATAATGACCTGGTCTGTTCTGCTTAGGTACTTGGGGAAGTCTTTCCCATAATCATATCCACTCTTCTTCTTCTTCTTTGTGTTCGTTCTTTACGACCAATTTTAATCACTCTTTGTGATATGTTTGATCTTTGCCAAGAACGTGTATACGTTGCACATTGGTTTGATAGGCCCCTAAACACATAGACTTCAACACGTTTAGGACATGTGCATCCGATTTCATCCAAACCTCATTAACCGCCTCTTACGACATGTGTGACAGGTAAAGTGGTTCTATTCTTTACACCCCAAATTTGGTCCCGGTAACCACTCGGGCGATTGTATCCAATGTCTGTTTTCCAGTCTACTACAGATTTTCTCATGTAAGAGGGTTTTCAATGTATTCTAGAATGTAATATATATATATATATATTTAGAGAGAGAGAGAGAGAGAGAGTTTCTAGTCTTATCGGAGACGGACGATACAAAGTAGGTTCTATGTTCAAGTTGAGCAGGTAAAAGAAACCTTTTGTAGTACTAAATCGAGAAGAGCAAGCTGGATTGCCGCTACTGGGGCATAATTCATTAGACAAAATAAATAAAACAATTCCTACAAAATATTTTTTACCATCTTATAAATTACATCTGGGGACCCTCACCGGTGCTACGGAGTTCAGGCACTGCCGCTGAGATCTTCCTGTGTAAGAAAGAGATCGGAATACATACAGTTACTCACCAAAATGCAATGATCAATCAATCAATTTATATATATATTGAGTTATCATGGCATTTTTCACATGACAATATATTCTATATTCAGAAATAGTCCAACATTTCATCAAGATCAAAGTTTGAATTTGTAAAGTGACTAATTTAGAGTCTACAGTCCAAAGTTTAATATGTCCAGAGTTTGAATAGGTACAACGATTAATATAGTGCACGATCTAATAAAAGCCTTGACAGCGTAATGCACATTCGGTTATTAGATGTGTGGTCTGGGTTCAATTCCGAATTTAAAATGGAATTTATTTTTTTTATTTTCTCTTCGTCAACACAGACTCAAATTATACAGAGAAGATCATTGTGAGGTCTTATCTTTATATATTGATGTGTTCTCTTCTATGTTGCTAAATCAGACTCTTAGTTCAACCCAGTCTCTCTTGGGTACCAGTAATGTACCAGAAAATAAAGGTGACTGGAGTGATGTTGACCACATCACCATCGTGTGCGCCGATGATCAATGAATCGAATTGAAGTGACATGTTTTGTCTCTACTACATCCACCGTTAGCTGCGACGAGGACAGATGAAGATGGTAATAAACTAACAAATACTGAATTCACTTTACTTCTACATTGTGTTTATTTTTCCTTCTACTTTTGTTTTAGTCCTTGCTGCTTCTTCTTCTTCTACGGTCGCTCGTTAGGAATTCAGACGTAGTCAGTGGACCCGGTATGGCGCTTTTGACTGATTTTGAGTGAGGCCATGCTTTCTTTATTATCAGTGCCCTCTACCATACAGGCGTGTATTTTCCGACCTCAGAAATTAGTCATTGCTTATGTTTGATGGCTCTTTTCTTCAATTAAGGCACTGCAATGCTGTATGACAGCTCTGTCCAACGCAGCATACATGGGCCAATGGCCCCTTGTAATACATTACTGTCGTCCTATTTGACTCTGCTGCCTTTAACGTTGATCAGAATTTCAAGTAAAATGCATTTCTGAGTAACAATACGTTTCAATTTTTTCGTAAACACAATTTGTGTTGTTTGTTTTTCAATAAACAAGGATTAAACTTTCATCTCTTAGAAATTGTGTATTAATTCTACTATTAATATTAACTCCTAGTGGACCAGGGCAAAGGTCATGTTTTTAACAAGCCATTTGTTTTAGAATAAAAAACGCCATTTAATGTGGCTCCTGGTAAACAGACATCCAACCCAAAGCCACGTAGTGTGGCATTTGGTCCACAATGAGTTAATTTATTATTATGATTACTAGTATTATTATTGTAATTTTCACACGGCCCACGCAATTCTACAGTTATTAGTTAGATGCTCCTCAATATATAAAAATGCTGGACAGCAACTACTGTATTATATTGATTCAATTAGTGTTGGGTATCTTTCATCTCGCTGAGAGTGTCAGCTTCAATATATATAACTAATTTATCTAATGTATGTTTCTTGTGTATATATATTTCTAACTAACATTTAGATAATTTGAGTTCAAAAATAATTGATGGTGAAATTATTTGTCCATTCTTTGAATAACATTTGTTTTCCCACATACTTTACTTTGATGTTGAGTGTGTTCTTATGGGAGTTGAACGTTGATTCAATCAATATTTCAATAGTTTCCACACATTTTTATCATCAAATAGCAGTTTGTTCTAAGCAGAACTTTACCAGTCAACAGTCCTTGGAAATTTGTCTCTCTTATATGACTTTGCAGCGCTCATGCTTAAATCATCAGAGCACACATATGGTTACTCACCGAAGTGCAACGATGATGGTCCTATCAATCAATCAATCAATCCTGAAATTCATCTTCTCTGTGATCTTTCTCTTCTCCTCTTTGTCTTGATGCCTCCTTCTATAGGTTTTCTTCTATGATGCCTCCTTCTATAGGTTACCTTCTATAGGTTACCTTCTATAGGTTACCTTCTATAGGTTACCTTCTATAGGTTACCTTCTATAGGTTACCTTCTATAGGTTACCTTCTATAGGTTACCTTCTATAGGTTACCTTCTATAGGTTACCTTCTATAGGTTACCTTCTATAGGTTACCTTCTATAGGTTACCTTCTATAGGTTTTCTTCTATAGGTTACCTTCTATAGGTTACCTTCTATAGGTTACCTTCTATAGGTTACCTTCTATAGGTTACCTTCTATAGGTTACCTTCTATAGGTTACCTTCTATAGGTTACCTTCTATAGGTTACCTTCTATAGGTTACCTTCTATAGGTTACCTTCTATAGGTTACCTTCTATAGGTTACCTTCTATAGGTTACCTTCTATAGGTTACCTTCTATAGGTTACCTTCTATAGGTTACCTTCTATAGGTTACCTTCTATAGGTTACCTTCTATAGGTTACCTTCTATAGGTTACCTTCTATAGGTTACCTTCTATAGGTTCTAAAAGCTTTCTCCAACCCTTCGTGTCTCGTCCAAAGTACTTTAATTTTTCTCACTTTTATTTGTAGCATCCGCCAGTTTCATAGATTTTGAGTTCTTTCTGGATAGATCTAATTGTTCTCTTTTCTATTCATTAAGGAGCACTCTTCTGTAACACTTATATTCAAAAGCACATATTTGTTTTTCTACTGCTGTGTTAAATGTCCGTGATTACACATATACGAAGTGGTTTGGCCACTTAATAAGAATGCATCCAAACTCCACAGTATATAGAGTCTTCTACAACAGAACATCGGGAAAGAAGGCAAGAGGAAGACCACGGAAAAGATGGTTAGATGGCGTGGGGGGTCAAAGGCGCATGAGATGGTGTGTCATGATTAGTGAGCCGGCACTAATCAAGACCCTGACCCTTACCTCCACGTGGAGATCCTGGAAACAGACTTTGGTTCCGGTCTGGCTAATGGGGGCAGGGATTGGGGAGAACTACTGGTAGTGGTAGCAGTGCAAGTACGAAAAAAGAAATGCAGATCCATAGAAAAAAATGCACAAATCTCCTGGCCGATGTTCAACAAAATATTGCCCAAGTTCCCGAACAAAAAGAAACAGCAGCGAAATGTCTCTGACATAATCCCCACTCCCCCGGAGTAAGGGCCGAATGCAAAACGTAATCTCCGGAGCAGGAGACTCCATACACGAGTTCGACGTGTAAGTCAAAAGTCCCGCCACAAATTACCTGTTTCTCTGCCGATAGGGAGACTGGTAAACATGAAAGGATGAGAGGTGCATCCAGTGACGAAACGTGTGCTCACGTAGGGCGAAACTCTAAGCCCTGAGGAGGGGGCCAACATTACCAGCTCGTGGGCAAGAATAAATAAGTCAGATCCGTAACGAATAAAAGTCTACCCTCGTGTCGATACGAGGGAAGATTGCAGCTGACTCCGTATCGGTGGCCTGGTGCAGATACATATACTGGACATGGTTTGCCGAGCGCAAAACAACAATTTGCGTTTTAGTGCGTAACGAAACTACCCTCCCTGGGAAACCGTGCAAGGTACTGTTGCGATAACAATTAACATCCCCGGAAGAACTGAGGTGGGTGATGTCTAACAGAACTGCCATCCTTGGTGCAACCGGGCAATTTACTATTGAAGTCACAACTAACATCCCCGGAAGAACTAGTGCGGGTGATGGTGACGAGCGCAAAATCCTCAGTTGCGTTGCTAGCGCTGATTGAAACGACCCTCTACATTGTTTGTGATTGGCCCCAGGCCGGTGTCTTCCGAGGCTAAATGCAAATTGCCACGTACCAACGCGCGTCTAGAAAAGGCTGAGAATGTTCATACTCCGGATCAAACTCAAAAGTGAACGGTAAAGTAAGGTTGACAATGTAAAGATCTGACAGGCTGTCCGATCGGAACATTGGCGAAGGCCGATACTTTGCACGGTGTTTTATACGAGTAAGACACCGTCCGAGGACAAGCTTATAAGCCTCGAGAAATGTTTCTAATCCGAAACGACTTCATAGTCAGAAAGGGCATAACAGCGTAACTCACTGTCTTGGCGTAGATCACAAAGCTGATCGAAAGGCGAAGATCCGGGCCGACATAGTCGGCAGAAAGGATCGTACCCTAGGGAAAGCTCACCTTAGTAAATCAAAAGCTGGCTGAAACCGGTCGAGCGGGCTTAGTCACCATGGGCGCACAATCTACCCGACGTAGAACACTCCGTTATTGTCAGTGGACCAATTATACATCACAGAAGAATGATAAAATTGGCCGTGAAGAATGATCGAGAGAAGAAGAAGAAGATGGCGTGGCAGAATCCTGTGAAAGAGCAAAAATGACAATCACACAAGCCACCAGAACAGCGCAAGACAAAAACGGAAAACCACGACACTGGGCAACAACCCGGTAGCAGTGTGACGACAAAAGAAGACGAAGAAGATATGCATGCTCTTGATATTCTGATTTGTGTTCTTTTATCAGTTCCATTTCATACATTCTACACATTTGATATTTTCGTAAAGATTCATATTTCGTGAGTAGTTTTAATTGATCAAGTGTTAACGCAAGGTAAACGGCTCATATTTTTCGGTCTCATGCTTGTCTTATTTCTAACTTTCTTGTATAGGTGTTTCCATGCAGAGACATGTTTATATGTGAAACATTTATGACTTCCCATTAAATTCATTGCATAGTATTTCCCCCCATAAGGCTTCGCTCCTGTCAGCAGAAACGGCGCGCCTTCTATCGAGAGTGTTGCACAACGCACGAACTCTATCAACAATAGCAATGATCTCATGAAAGAAAATTACACTTGTGATTGGGTCTGGATGCGATCCCACGACCTTCAGAACCACATACAAACGTTTTAACAACTTCCATTATAGAGACAGATTACTTATGTCTCATTATGTCTTTCCTGTTACCACTTGACCACTATATATGCAACCACATATATCAGTTACAAGTTACCCCACATATATTCATCAACACTTTCTTCTCTGCTTTCAGTTAGATTACATTTGACTGTGTGAACATCATGACTAATAACCACCATGGAAGAAGACCATCATGACCGAAACTCCACAAGTCTATTACGTCTCGTTTACTCCAACCCTCAACGTTACAGCGGCATCTTCGCCTTAGACAGACCTCCGTTTTTCGACCATCATATAGTGGCTGCAAGATGTAAGTATTGACAATAGATCTGAAACAGTCTATATTGCTGTGTATGTATACGTTTGTATGTGTATGTTTATGTTTGTACATGCACCCCTTGCGCCTATGTTTGTCGGGGCTCGCAAGGAGCAAATAATAGCAAAACTGCGACCTACAAGGCATGTCGTAAAAGGAGCTACGGAGTTCGTGCTTAGTGCAATACTCTCGGCAGGTGGCGTGCCATTTCTGCGGAGAGGACCGAGCCATATGGGTAAAACCCGGTGCAATGAAGTCAATCCTTCGGTTTTAAAACCCTTTATGTCGCAAAAGACGACCAAGGTGAGGTTTGACGTACGGCTGGCTACCCCATCCAGTAGAAATTTGTTTTTACTAAATTCAAAAGGGTCCTTTCATGGAACCCGCAGGGCAGCGAAAGAAGGAGGCCCAGAAATATATAGAGGCGAGATTTGGAGGCAGAGATCAACAATATAAAGAAGAGCTGGTGTCCTTCAACAAGAAAGAGAAGAGAAGAAAGAAAAAAAAACCATGTAAAGCTTAGTGCAAAACAAAAGAAAATGCTCCCAGAGAAAAGTCACTATAAAGATTTATGTCGTGATTGACTCATATTTAGCGCCTCTAAAGTGGTTAACGGTAAGGAATGCGTTGTACGAAAATATACAAATTTGAAGTGGTCAGTCCCAGGGCCGTGCCGTTCTATGATCTAGAGGGGCAGCCGCATCTGGCGGAGTCTAAGGAGGTGGCATAAGCAACGACATCATAATCACAATTGAAGGTTATTTAAAAGACAAAACATTTGAAGGGCGGTATTTCGAAGACATGCATCATACTGAGAGAATATACAGCATGGCACTGGTCAGTCTGAATCAGATCAGATCTGGAAAACATTGTTTTGGTGTCTGTGATAATGCTGAGTAAACAGACGATTGAACAATTTACTTGAGACTTTAACCTGTTCAATCGCCCTAATAGTAAAGAATAAGTTTACTACAAAGACACACGTATTAACCCTTTTACTCCGTAAGTCTGTTTCACATCCGGATGGACATACTGTCGCTTAAGTGTTAGTGAGCTCGATCCCAACACAAGCGTACCTGGCTTAAACTCTGCGGCAAGCAGTTTGGAAGCAAATTCGTTTCCATGGGATTTTTATGAAAGGTATAGATAGTCCTCACAGTTCAGAAAGCAATGGCAAACTACTGAATGTATATGTAATGCCTAGAAAATCAACGACTCATTTAATGTGGCTGATGGCTGCATCCTGTAAAAAAGATATGCCACGATATTTCATTTCCTATTGAGTTAACCAGTATATTGGTTTTGGATAGAGCGTCTGGCCGATGGATTAGAGCGCGGCTTCCATACGAGAGACTTAGGTTCTATCACTGGGTTTTTTCTGTCGGAGGCATAAATAAAAAAAACTCCTAACATGAACATTTTCGCGGCGATTGCACTAGTCATGCTGCCATTAAATTCAACGGGTTCTGCTCCCCCTGTCCTATAGCACTCTAAATAAGGCAAAAACGAACGTAGTGTTTTTTTGGATTTGTTACTTGTTGTGTGTCATCTTCAAAGATATCACTAGCCATTGTATCAACTCAGAAGAGTGAATGAGTTAATGTCTATCTGGTTCATATAGTATTCAGACATATCACTTTAACTCTTAGAATACGACAAGACATCTAACAAACCGTACTGGCTGTACCAAATTTCCGACAAGCCACTTCACGTACCAAAGCATTATTTGTAAACGAAATTATTGTCAATTTCTATTTCATAGATCTGGTGCTCAACGTGGGAAATGTATCATGAATATTTGATAGATCTGGTGCTCAACGTGGGAAATGTATCATGAATATTTCATAGATCTGGTGCTCAACGTGGGAAATGTATCATGAATATTTGAGAGCACCCTCCCTGATCAAATTGTATTCTAAAATCAAGTGCATAGAATATGGTTGTATCGTACTTATACAAGGAGTTTATACGTTAAGGGGGATTCGGGTCTTGAAAATCAAGAATCTATTTTCGTTGTTTTCATATTAATATAAAATTTGTATAAGCATTTTGAAAGAGTATGACTTAGAATAGTAGAAAAAATTAGTAAAAAAAATGTCAAAGTGTTGCCATGGAAACAATACAAAATGGCCGCCAAAAACAAAATTTCAAATCCTAAGGCTCTGAATCTAATGAATGTAAATGAATTCTGTTTTCACTCTAAGGTGCACAATTGTAATATCTAAAATATTACACATGATTTTTAGGATATATTAAATATTTAATTTTTATAAATTTTTGGTAAAAATTCCTCAAAATGTGGTCAAAAAGCTGTTTTGGAGGTGTGTTTACACAAAATTCATAAAAAATGTAATATTTAATATATCCTAAAAATGATCAGTAATTTTGTAGATATTACAATTGCGCACCTTAGAGTGAAAACAGAATTCATTTATATTCATTAACTTCAGAGCCTTAGGGATTTGAAATTTTGTGCTTGGCGGCCATTTTGTATTGTTTCCATGGCAACGCGTTGACTTTTTTTTTCTAATTTTTTCTACTATTCTAAGTCATAATCTTTCAAAATTGTTATACAAATTCTACATTAATACCAAAGCAAAGAAAATAGTTTCCAGACCAGAGTCCCCGTTGCCATTTGGAAGTTCCGCCTCTTTTCCATTTACCAGTTACACAACAGTCACGGGTACACCCTCTTCAAGAATACCTGCCCTAAGTAACCTCGTGAAATACAGCGGGTTTGATGTTTAAGCATTTCACGTGTGAAGAGAGCACGTGAGCACGCGAGAATGTTGGTTTTCTTCGCCGTAGCTACTCATTTACAGAAGTTCGTTCGGACATATAGCCAAAGACACGTCCAAACATATTTGCAACGCTTAAAGGCACGGATATTTCCTTTTCTTGAAGAAAGTAAAAACAAAAACAAAAAAACATTACATATCCGTTTGTGTAGAATGTACAACATGTTTTTCAAATTATACTGACTGCTGGGTCGAACATTTGGCTTCTTTCGTTTTTCTACACTCTTAAGACGGATGGCCGCCCCTCGCCCGTGCGTGGCAGCGCACGTTGCTAGTTTTGTTTGGCGCCGCAGTGTCTACAAGCCGTCTGGTTTCTACATATACAATTCGCTTCTATCGCAGACAAAAACGCCATCACCACACGGTTTTCCTCACAACAACTGCAGTCTGGGTACACCGTTAATAAACGGATCCAGCAGGCTCCAGATGGTTGTCACTTTATACATAGGTCTTCGCCACGCCGCCCTTCTGTTTTCATTCATTCGTCCTCTTTATGTCTTCCTCTTCCTCTTTATATTTCCTCCTCCCTGTATATGACTCACTATTATAATCAGCTTAAGCATTTATTTTCTAACTTCTATTACATTTTTTTTTACTATTAGACTTTGATACTAATTTCTCCTGTGTGTTTGCCGGGACTCTGAAGGGAGCAAAGAATAGTAACACTACGACCTACATGGCATGTTGTAAGAGTTGACTGAGGTATGGCCTTATGGAGCGATCCTAGTAAACTAAAAGCGTCGCAGAAACTGGATGTGCTGATCTACTTGTAGGTGCATAGCTGGCACAACGTACAATCTCTCTTAGGCTCGGATCATATACAAATCACAAAGAGTTTTTAACAAGTGGTCGATATGGACCTTTCGAAGAAGTAGAATTCTAATTTTACTGTCTTAGTTTTTTTCTATGTCAGTCTCTCTCTCTCTCTCTCTCTCTCTCTCTCTCTCTCTCTCTCTCTCCCCACAGTGTCACATGTTTTTCTTACGCTCAGTTACATATACATTTACATTTCAGTCAATATCATAACTTCCACCAGATTCAGATAGCACCACCACTCTCATTCTCATTATCTCTCTACCTCTTACTATATCTCACACTCTTTCACTATCCATGATCTCTCGCTCTCTCTCTCTCTCTCATTGTGTCTCGCTCTCTCTCTCTCTCTCTCTCATTGTCTCTCCGTCTCTCTTATTTTCTTTCTCTCGTTGCCTCTCACTGTATTTTTCGAGATTCCCACATATGATTCAATTCATCTCCACACAGATGGTCTTACCTCCCCCTTCCCCACCTGCCCGAAGTAGTTCATAAAGCACCAACTCTGCAGATTGAACAACAATCACAGGGATCTCCAAAAATAAGGCATTCATAAACCGAACGACGCGATCCAGATTCAAACCCATCACTTTCAGAACGCAAGGTAAACGACTTAACCACTTCGTCACACACCACCATTTTGTAGCAATCTCTTCGTATAAAATGCGGCGATACACGGCACTATTCATCCTATGTCAGGGTTTACGGTTACATTAGAACGTGTTATCCAGCGAAAATAGTGAGAACACATATTGTGAGTTATTGATCCCTGATCTTACAGTTGATATCAGATTCCATGATCAATTTACAGTTATCCTCATCTGTATATTGTCTATGAATAATTTCTGTAGTCAAACAAGGGTTTTCAAATTGTGTGCTACCTGGGGCCCTGTGGCTTGGCGAGTATGACAACAGATCATATCCTACAGAACTGCCCCCCAGTATGCAGAATTTATGAGAAAGAGGTGGCCCGCTTACACCAGCGCCCAAGACAAACTGTATAGAGTAGCTGATAATCTGAGGCAGATGGGGACCTTTATTGGAGTATCAGATATCCTAATCTAGTGAGACCGCAGAAGAAGAAGAAGTGTTCTCAAGGGCATCCGTTTTACTTATTTGTAGCATCAGCCAGTTCTCTATGATTCTGAATGCTTTCTGGATAGTTCTATGAATAAGTTCTGTAGTTAAACAAAAGTTAGTTGTATATCCTTCACAGGACTTTGGGAATCAACCCCAGCTTTTTAACGATGTCATTTTTTAGGCATTATTACGTTCAGTAGTTTGCCATTGCTTTCTGAACGGGTGGTGCCATCGTCCTTTTGTAAAAATCCAAGCGAAATAATTTACAACAAAACTGTCCGCAACGTGATTCGAACTCAGAACGTCGGGATTAATAGACCGAGTCACTATCCCTAAGCCACAGACACCACCATGTAGTCAAACAAGGGTTTTCAAATTGTGTGTGACCTGTGACCCTGCGACTTGACGAGTATGACAACAGAACATATCCTATAAAACTGCCCCCAGTATGCAGACTTGAGAATAAAGAGGTGGCCCACTTACACCAACATCCAAGACACACTGTATGGCGGGCTGACAACCTGAGACACACGGCTGCCTTTATTAAAGAATCAGAAATCCCAATCTAGTGAGAACGAAGAAGAAAAACAAGAAGAAGAAGAAGAAATTGTGTGTAGTGTTACTCAGTGGCATCAGTTTTCATTATTTGTAACATCAGCCGGTTTCTTTGATTCTGAATTCTTTCTCAATATCTCTATGAACAAGTTCTTTAGTCAAACAAGGGTTTTCAAATTGTGAGTAGTGGTTCCCAAGGGAGTCAACAAGGTCTAAGAAAACTGGAAGAGAGCGCCATGATATTGGTCGGCACTATTCTGACCGCTAGTGGAACTAGCAACTGCTACTGAAATTGCAGAGATAAAATAGGAATGGAAGTATCAAAAAGTGACAGGTAAACAGGTCTGGATGTGAGACACGAATATTGATAGAACTTGGAGAATCATTACTAATGAGTCTAAAGCCGAAAGATTGTCTTTCTTGCACCACGCTTTACCCCATATGCCTCGCTCACTCTTTGCAGAAATGGCATCTGCCGAGAGTATTGCACAAAGCACGAAGTCCTTAGCTCCGGCAACAATCCTAGGGGCCTCTTAGAAAAATGCATTTGCCAACATAATGGCGCTGCTTGGGATTCGAACCCAGGAAATTCTGAACGCAATGCAAGGTATTAGACGCTTAGCCACAGAGAACTCTTGAGAATCATTACTTGTTTGTCTTATGTGCTCAGACGGAACATTTTTGGTTGACTGTATAGTCTAATATTCTGTTATCTTGCAATCCACTTTGTCGACCCGTCAGATGTCTTGTTTGGTTTTGAAGTTTAAATCAGTTTCAGTTAAACTATATAAACGATAACGACTTCTACAAATGGAAGAATAAATAAGGAAAGCAAACGTAGTTGCTTTTATTCTCTTATTCAATTCTGTTTTGCCTCACAGTCAGATAAGATGAGATTTCTAGAACGATCCTTGATGCGCTACATAAATATTGTCTTTCGTTGCTTCTATTATCTCTGAGATTTTACTTTTGTGTGACCGGTCTTTTTCTGGACTTACGGTCAAGAAAGTGCGTCAAGATGGATATAAATTTCAGCCGACCTCAAACCGATGTCGATTTTTAGTTTTCTGTGGATGAAATTTGTGTATTCTAGCCTGAATGACAGCGTATACAAACTGCAAACAAAAACCTGCCTGTAAAAGAATCCATGAAAATCAAATGTGGATGACTGATGAAATCTTAGAAAAAATGGCAGAACGAAAGAAAGCCAAGAACACCCCAAAGTATACAATTTTAGACAACGAAATACGCAACATGTGAGAACCACAAAAGTAAACTGGTTAGAAACAAAATGCAAGGAAATAGAAGATATGGCAGAAAAATACAGGACTAGAGATATGCACAGAGAAATAAGACAAATGACAAGTAAGAAAAATAATATAAAAAGTGGAGGATGTATCAAAAACAACAACAACCAACTATTGTTTGATAAAACAGAAATATTGACAAGATGGACAGAATATGTAACGGCTCTATTTGATGATCAAAGAAGCAGTAAACGAAGTATAAAGTGCAATGACGGCCCAAGAATACTAACATCTGAAGTTGTAAGAGCAATCAAAACAATGAAGCGAGGAAAGGCTGCAGGATTGGACAATATTACTGTGGAAATGTTAACCTCCTTAGAGGATTTTGGTATTTCAACCATTACAGATTTGTGCAATGATATATATCACACAGGATATATACCAAGAGACTTGAAGACATCAGTTTTCATACCATTACCCAAAAAGCTCAAAGCACAGGAGTGCACAGACTATAGGACAATTAGCCTGATGAGCCACATAACAAAAATACTACTCAAGATCATACATGAAAGAATTAAAAAACAAGATAGACATAGAAGTAGGAGAAGAACAGTTTGGCTTAAGAAAGAACAGAGGAACAAGAGAGGCAATACTTTGTATAAGACTACTCGCTGACAAGTATATAGAAGTGCAAAAAGTATCTACTTGTGTTTCATCGATTATAGCAAAGCTTTTGACAGAGTCCAACATGAAAAGCTAATCATATGTCTACAAGAAATAGGCCTAGATGGGGATGATATCAGACTAATAAGTAACATATACTGGGAACAGACAGCAATAATAAAATATGAAAATAGCTACTCTCCATACATAGACATAAAGAGAGGAGTGAGACAAGGATGCATACTGTCACCAAGCCTATTTAACATCTACACAGAGAAAATCTTCAAACAACTAGAGGGAATGCCAGGACTCAAGATCAATGGAAAAATAATAAATAACTTAAGATATGCAGATGACACAGTATTGGTAGCAGAAAATGAACAAGATCTACAAGAATTAGTGGACCAATTGGACAGAACTAGCAAGGAATATGGATTAGACATTAACATACAGAAAACAAAAACTATGGTAATCAACAAGGAAATGGAAAACCTAAAATGAATATAAAAATACATGGAGAATTACTACATCAAGTAAAAGCTTCTCATATCTCGGTCAGATGATAACAGACGATGGCAGATGTATAACAGAAATTAAAAAGAGAATAGGAATGGCCAAGGATAATTTCAATAGTATGAGAAAGTTACTGACATCCAAACAAATCACAAACAGGCTAAAAATTAGAATGATCAAATGCTATATATATCCTATATTAATGTATGGCTCGGAAACATGGACAATGAACAAGCAGTTAGAAGACAGAATTGATGCATTTGAGATGTGGATATATAGAAGAATAGACAGAGTTTCATGGACAGAAAAACAGACAAATAAACAAGTTTTAGGAAAACTAGGCATGAAGAAACAATTATTAAGAGAAATAAAATTCAGACAAGTAAAGTATTTTGGGCACATAAAAGGCATGACACCATGATAAAACATTTACTAGAGGGGAAAGTTGAGGAGAAGAGCAAGAGGAATACCGAGAGATAAGTGGGAGGGAAACTTTAGAAAATGGACAGGTTACAGTCTGGCAGTGTGCAACATCAAGGCGAAAGACAGAGGATGCTGGAGATTCATTGCAGCCAACCTTCGATGTGGAGACGGCACCTGATGATGATGAGCCTGAATGTGATAGGCTAAGACCGTGTGACCCATCTAGAGGATTCTGAAGCTACTGTGACAGGCCTAGTCATGTCGATAGACTAGTGTACCATGACCCATCTAGGGATTCGAAGCCACTGTGACAGGCCTAGCATGTCGATAGACTAGTGTACCATGTGACCCATCTAGGGGATTCGGAAGCCACTGTGACAGGCCTAGCAAGCCGACAGTAGTATAACCTAATTTATGCTGGTAGAATTATGAAGAGAACATAGTTGCAATAGAACAAATCAACTCATGATTTGACATGATGTCCCAAGTCAACTGTGGTGTAGCTAGACAAGAGCACTGTACTGGTAGCCAAGGGTGAATAGTAAACCAACAAATACCCGGTGTAGTTAGTCGCCACATGCTGCGAGACATACTGAGGAGGAGATCGGAGCACTTATATACTAATTGGTTCGACGTGCAGTGATGATGATCCGACGACTATAGTAAACTCATAGGAAAATGGCACAAATTTTGAAATACAAGCAAGCTAACATGAACACAACATTGCACAACACGATATTTGTACCGATATTATGCTGTCAGTGCCAAACCTGGACGCTGACATCAAATGATAGAAGAAAATTAGTCATGACAGAGATGAAGTGTCTACGCAGAATGCTGAGAGTATCAAGAAGAGACTGGTTTAGAAAGAAATGAAGATATCATTTAAAAAAAGAGAGTACAACATCAGTACTGAACTTCATCAAGAAACAACAAATTAAATAGTTTGGCCACATAAGAAAATTATCAACAAACAATGCGCCTCAAAGTGCAATGCTACTCTGATATAGTGAATACAAAGCAAAAGGCGGACCACGCACAAAGTTGACCTCAGAGATAACAGAGGACGCAAAAGACACTATTTATGAAGCGTACAGAAAAGTCCGTTCGATAACTATCTTCATATTATAACTCTGTGAGATAAAACAGGATTGGAGACAAGAAACAAAGAACAAACATAAATACAGAGAAATCTGATGTTTTACTATATCAAATTTCTATATTCCATAGTAGAAGAGAATCAACTTGGTAAGTAATCAGATTTTAAAATCATTTGTTTCTCGTTCGACGAGGCCTTGCGTAGTGGTCTCTGTGACGTAGAGGTCTCTGTGACGTAGATCTCGTTCGACGAGGTTCTCGCGTAGTGGTCTCTGGACGTGAGGTCTCTGTGACTAGATCTCGTTGGACGAGGTTCTCGCGTAGTGGTCTCTGTGACGTAGAGGTCTCTGTGACGTAGATCTCGTTGACGAGGTTCTCGCGTAGTGGTCTCTGTGACGTAGAGGTCTCTGTGACGTAGATCTCGTTCGACGAGGTTCTCGCGTAGTGGTCTCTGTGACGTAGAGGTCTCTGTGACGTAGATCTCGTTCGACGAGGTTCTCGGTTCTCGTAGACTAGAGGTCTCTGTGACGTAGATCTCGTTCGACGAGGTTCTCGCGTAGTGGTCTCTGTGACGTAGAGGTCTCTGTGACGTAGATCTCGTTCGACGAGGTTCTCGCGTAGTGGTCTCTGTGACGTAGAGGTCTCTGTGACGTAGATCTCGTTCGACGAGGTTCTCGCGTAGTGGTCTCTGTGACGTAGAGGTCTCTGTGACGTAGATCTCGTTGACGAGGTTCTCGCGTGCGGTCTCTGTGACGTAGAGGTCTCTGTGACGTAGATCTCGTTCGACGAGGTTCTCGCGTAGTGGTCTCTGTGACGTAGAGGTCTCTGTGACGTAGAGGCTGGTGCTCCCTCTCGTGCCAAGGTACTGGTCTCGTCTCGGGAGCCATCTAGATATTTTTCCAAAGATCCTAATCTAAATGAGATGAGATTGAGTTCTAGTCCTATCGGATAGAACGATAAAAGAGGCCGTGTTCAATGTGCACTAAAGAACCCTTGGCAGCAGATTCGAGAAGAGTAGGCTGGAAAGCTGCCCAATCAAAATTCATAAGAGAAGATTAAAATTAAAATCCATTCAAAAATGTCTTCATCAACTTAAAAATTACATTGGTGACCCTCTCCGGTGCTACGGAGTTCATTCACAGTCGCCAAGATTTTCCTGTTAAGAAAGAGATCGGAACACACATGGTTACTCACCGAAGTGCAATGATGACGGTCATATCATCAATCAATCGACGAGACTGATATAAAAGTTACTGACTCGCTGAGTTAAGGGACAGAAACGTAAAGTTCGCATGGAAGACAATATTGCCATCTTACATTCAAGTGATACCGCCTATTACTTCTAACACGTCATACACTGTGACAATACATTGATTATTAGTGATACCTCCTATTACTTCTACACGTCATACATTGTGACAACCTTGATACTAAGTGATTACGCCATTACTTCTAACACGTCATCACAGCATGATGATCATACAATTGGGTTACTAGTATACTCGCTGATTAGTCTAACACGTCATACAGATGTGACAATACATTGATTACTAGTGATACCGCCTATTACTTCTAACACGTCATACAGCTGTGACAATACATTGATTACTAGTGATACCGCCTATTACTTCTAACACGTCATACAGATGTGACAATACATGGACTACTAGTGATACCGCCTATTACTTCTAACACGTCATACAGATGTGACAATACATTGATTACTAGTGATACCGCCTATTACTTCTAACACGTCATACAGATGTGACAATACATTGATTACTAGTGATACCGCCTATTACTTCTAACACGTCATACATCTGTGACAATACATTGATTACTATTACATAAAACACACTTGTATTCAGCATATAAACACTCAAAATGAACTGTAAAAATAATAACAAAAATAATTGAACATATAATTACAGAAATAAATGAACAAATAATGTGAACGTAGTGTTTGAACTGTCATAAAGATATGCACATACAAGTAATTAGAACCAAATCGTTGTAGCATCTGTATCTCTGTCTCCGCAAATCGCGTTACCGTTTGCGTCTGCATAAGAATCACTAACTTTCGTTAGAAAACCAAACTAAAAACAATCGTTTAACACTCCAGCCCTGCCATTCTGGCGCCGTATACTTTATTGAAGTCATTGGTATATTAGCGAACTTTCCTGTGTAGACATCACGTTTATGTTGTTGATAATGAGAAAAACAGGTATATATAAGTTGCAACAACAGCAAATACAGGGGACATTATCAGAAAAAAGGGAGATTACTTTCAAAAGATCCAGAGATGCGTTTTTCAACCTTTTTTTCGTATCATGCTCCCACATCAACATCTCACATAATTTCATAATTTAGTTTATCTCCCTCCCACCTTTTCCATCCATCATAATTGTCAACCAAGTTTCCAGAAGATAATGAATCATAAATATATACTTTATATAAAAACTATAAATATCACTGCAACCTACAATGCATGTCGTAAGAGGCGACTAATGTAAGCCCTAGGGATGCTACCCTAGTAAATTAAAAGCCTGCGCAGAAATCGGATGTTCTGGCCTACTTGTAGGCGCATACCTGCAACAGCGTACAATCGTTCTTAGGCTCAGATCACATACAAATCACAAAGTGTGGTTTAACAAGGGGTCGATATGGAGCGTTTTAAAACGAAGAAGATAATAATCTTTTACTACAAATATTTATTTTTTTCTAGAAAACTGCATCCATAATTGTTGCTTTGACTCTTTGTTTCATTATTACATTTACCATCAGAAACACAACACTCGCTAGATGATATCATTATTACATTTATCATCAGAAACACAACACTCCCTAGATGATATCATTATTACATTTATCATCAGAAACACAACACTCGCTAGAGGAACACAACACTCGCTAGAGGAACACAACATTCGCTAGAGGAACACAACACTCGCTAGAGGAGCACAACACTGCAGAGGAACACAACACTCGCTAGAGGAACACAACACTCGCTAGAGGAGCACAACACTCGCTAGAGAAACACAACACTCGCTAGAGGAACACAACACTCGCTAGAGGAACACAACACTCGCTAGAGGAACACAACACTCGCTAGAGGAACACAACACTCGCTAGAGGAACACAACACTCGATAGAGGAGCACAACACTCGCTAGAGAAACACAACACTCGCTAGAGGAACACAACATTCGCTAGAGGAACACAACATTCGCTAGAGGAACACAACACTCGCTAGAGAAACACACCATCTCTAGAGGAACACAACACTGCTAGAGAACACAACACTCGCTAGAGGAACACAACATTCGCTAGAGGAACACAACATTCGCTAGAGGAACACAACACTCGCTAGAGAAACACAACACTCGATAGAGAAACACACCACTCTCCAGAGGAACACAACACTCGCTAGAGGAACACACACTCGCTAGAGGAACACACACTCGCTAGATGATGAAATAACAGAATCAGAATTAGTGGATTTCATTGTTATATTTGTTATCCTTTTTTATCATGAATATAAGCAAAAATAAAGAAGAAATCATTGTTTTTCATACACGTAATGAGGAATGGAGTTTTAGAACACATTGTAAAAAATGGTAAAATCGAGGGGAAACGAGACAGTGGAAGACAGAGAGTGACAATTTTGGATAGCCTGACTTCATGGCACGGAAAAGCGTCAACAACTGAGATGATTGCAAACAACAGAGACAGAGATTAGTAGAAATCCATTCGCCCGCCTGCAAAGCGTGTTTGTAGCGCATTGGACGACGGTGATACGCCCCCTGAGAGTGCGGGTTTCATTCCTCGAACTGGCAGAAAAGCCACAGGTTCTCCAGATTCGTGGCTCCAAACCAAAGGGTTACGACGTCCATAGCACCGAGCCGAAGAGCTTAAAGCTCAAGTTCTTCTGGAGCGGAAAAAAAGATGTAGAAATCTATGACCGCCTACGCTAGCTGGCACGGCACATGATGATGACGATAATCCTTTATTATAGGATGGATTAGCTTAATGCATAAGCGTTTCCCTATCAACTCGGACACAAGAAAGGTTATGGGTCCAACCCCACACTCAACGTTCCACACACGAGGAAAGAAATTGGCCCCCTACCTCTTGCACTCTAGGATCTAGACATGGGCAATTGCTTCATACCCTAAGGTCTGAAAAGGCTACGGGAAATGTTATTTATTTATGCTTTTTTGCATTTTAAATTTGGGAAATAGTATAGTACATTACCGGTCTTTCTTTGTTTTTATAATGAAATATGTACGTATATTTTGTGGCTGTTGTTTTTATTTTTCTGTTACTTCAATGATACAACCGTACCTAGACTCTTAAGCTTCGGCTAAATGTTATATATTGGTATCTATGTATGTTTCCTTGGAGATCATAATTAAGAGACGAAGATGGAGGTGGTTTGGACAGGTATGTCGTATGACAGTGGGGTCATTGGCTAGGACAGTTCTCAGATGGACAGCGGATGGGAAGAGAAGGTCTGGACGTCCAAAGGGAACATGGAGAAGAACGGTGGAGAGAGAGTTGAAGGAGTGTGGCCTGACGTGGAGACGGTTGGTAGAAAGCAGCAGAACAGCAACAGTGGAAGTCTCTTGTGGAAGCATTATGTGTCAATCGGGACACGAAAAGGATATAGAATATATATATATATATATATATGTATGTACTTATGTATGGCAGTGAATCATGGACACTGAACAAACAATCAATACGATCATTGGAAGCCACAGAGATGTGGTTTTACAGAAGAATGCTGAAAATTCCATGGACAGCAAAGAAAACAAATGTGGAGGTTTTAAATCAGACCTGCACACAAAGAAACCGTATCAAAAGAATAAGAATCAGACAATCAAGATTCTTCGGACATATAATGCGAAGAGAAGGTTTAGAACATTTGGTGACTACAGGTAAAATTCAGGGAAGGAGAGATTGTGGAAGACAGAGAGAGAAGATGCTGGATGGCCTGACATCATGATTCGACAAAACATCGACATCAGAACTGACTACATGCACCAAGCAAAGAGAGTTGTGGAGAGACATGATCGCCTACGCCGGCAGGCATGGCACTTGATTGATTGATATATATATATGTATGTTAGTGTATTTATTGTTGTTGTTACTTGTTTGTGTTCATTCTTATCAACCAAGTTAACCACACCTTGGGATTGATTTGTATTGTTTGCGCTGAGAACGTGAGTGCGTCACGCCTCCTTTGCCCCAACTGCATGTAGGATAGCCACATCCAACTTTTGACCAAAAGTGATGCTTCGGTTTGCTTGACCTCACAGTCTCAGAAGAAATAGAAGAAACAGAAGCATTGAGCAAGCATTAAACAAAATGTTGAACTTTTTTAAACAAAGTGCTACAGAAAAAACACGTTTTGCTACCATTTTTCTCATAAATAGAAAATTGATGCAGCAGAGATAGAGAGAGAGAGAGAAGAGAGAAGAAGAGACATATTTTAGCACAAATTCAAGACTAGCTCAACCAATCTGTCTATCAGATCTCTGACAGTCAAACACCTGGTACATACTTACCAAGTTATATGATATTGAACATAGTCCACATATGGCCATAATGTTTTTCTTTCCACGATAAGCTGTCATGCAGCGGCGTAGACCTATTTCTGATTGTATTTTCTTGTTTCAAACTAGCGTCATTTAACGTTGGTTAAATGACGCTAAAAAAATAACAGTAACAGAATAAGAGAGAGAGAAGAATAGAAACTAGAATAAGAGAGAAAGACGGATAGAAAGTAGAATAACAGTAACAGAATAGAGAAAGAAGAATAGAAAGTAGAATAAGAGAGAAAGACGGATAGAAAGTAGAATAACAGTAACAGAATAAGAGAGAAAGAAGAATAGAAAGTAGAATAAGAGAGAAAGAAGAATAGAAAGTAGAATAAGAAGAAATAAGAATAGAAAGTAAAATAAGGAGAAATACAAATAGAAAGTAGAATAAGAGAAAAGACGAATATAAAGTAGAATAAGAGAGAAGAATAATAGTAAGTAGAATAGAGAGAAGAAAAATGAAAGTAGAATAAAGAGAAGAAGAATAGAAAGTAGAATAAGAGAAAAAGACAAATAGAAAGTAGAATAACAGTAACAGAATAAGAGAAAGACGAATATAAAGTAGAATAAGAGAAAGAAGAATAGAAAGTAGAATAAGAAGAAAAATAGAAAGTAGAATAAGAGAGAAAGACAAATAGAAAGTAGAATAAGAGAGAAAGACAAATAGAAAGTAGAATAAGAGAGAAAGACAGAAAGTAGAATAAGAGAAAGACAAATAGAATGTAGAATAAGAAAAAAGACAGAAAGTAGAATAAGAAAGACAAAGTAGAATAAGAAAGACAAATAGAAGTAGAATAAGAGAGAAGACAGAAAGTAGAATAAGAGGAAAGAAGAAGTAGATAAGAGAAAGACAAATAGAAGTAGAATAAGAGAAAGACAAATGAAAGTAGAATAAGGAAGAAGAATAGAAAGTGAATAAGAGAGAAGAAGAACGAAAGTAGAATAAGAGAAAAGAACAGAAAGTAGAATAAGAGAGATAGAAGAAAGGAGAATAAGAGAGAAAAGAATGAAAGTAGTATAGAGAAGAAGAATAGAAAGTCGAATAAGAGAGAAGGAAGAATAGAAAGTCGAATAAGAGAGAAAGAAGAATAGAAAGTAGAATAAGAGAGAAAGGCAAATAGAAAGTAAAATAGAAGAAGAATGAAAGTGAGTAAAGAAGAAGAATGAAAGTCGAATAAGAGAAAGGCGAAGAAAGTATATAAAAGAAGACGAATAGAAAGTAGAATAAGAAGAAGAAAAATAGAAAGTAAGTAAGAGAAGAAGAACAGAAAGTAGAATAAGAAAGACGAATGAAAGTAGAGTAAGAGAGAAGAACAGAAAGTAGTATAGAGAAAGACGAATAGAAAGTAGTATAAGAGAGAAAAATAGAAAGTAAAATAAAGATAAAGAATAATAGAAAGTAGAATAAGAAGAAAGAAGAATAGAAGTAGAATAAGAGAAAGACGAATAGAAAGTAGAATAAGAAGAAGAATAAAAAGTAGAATAAGAAAGACAAATAGAAAGTAGAATAGAGAAAGACAAATAGAAAGTGAAAGATAAAGACAAATGAAAGTAGAATAAGGAAGAAGAATAGAAGTAGAATAAGAGAAAGAAGAGATAGAAAGTAGAATAGAGAAAAAGACAAATGAAAGTAGAATAACAGTAACAGAATAAGAGAGAAGACAGATATAAAGTAGAATAAGAGAAAGAAATAGAAAGTAGAATAAGAGAGAAAGAAAAATAGAAAGTAGAGATAAGAAAGACAATAGAAAGTAGAATAAGAAAGACAAATAGAAAGTAGAATAAGAGAAAAGACAGAAAGTAGAATAAAGAAAAGACAAATAGAATGTAGAATAAGTGAGAAAGACAAATAGAGATGTAGATAAGAAGAAAAGACAGAAAGTAGAATAAGAGAGAAAGACAAAGTAGAAAGTAGAATAAGAGAAGACAAGAAAGTAGAATAAGTGAAAGAAGAAAGTAGAATAAAGAGAAAGACAAATAGAAAGTAGAATAAGAGAAAGACAAATAGAAAGTAGAATAAGAGAAAAGAAGAACAGAAAGTAGAATAAGAAAGACAAATGAAAGTAGAATAAGAGAAAGAAGAATAGAAAGTAGAATAAGAGAAAAGAAAGAACAGAAAGTAGAATAAGAGAAAGAAGAACAGAAAGTAGAATGAGAGAAGAAGAAAGGAGAATAAGAGAGAAAAAAGAATAGAAAGTAGTATAAGAGAGAAAGACAGAAAGTAGAATAAGTGAGAAGAAGAAAGTAGAATAAGAGAAAGACAAATAGAAAGTAGAATAGAGAGAGAAGACAAATAGAAAGTAGAATAAGAGAGAAGAAGAACAGAAAGTAGAATAAGAGAAAGACAAATGAAAGTAGAATAAGAGAAAGAGAATAGAAAGTAGAATAAGAAGAAAGAACAGAAAGTAGAATAAGAAGAAGAACAGAAGTAGAATAAGAAGAAGAACAGAAAGTAGAATAATGAGAAAGAAGAATGAAAGTAAAATAAGAGAAAGAAGAATTTAAAGTGAATAAGAGAAAGACGAATAGAAAGTATAATAAGAGAGAAAGACAAATAGAAAGTAGAATAAGAGAAAAGAAGAAAGTAGAATAAGAAAGACAAATGAAAGTCGAATATGAGAAAGAAGATAGAAAGTAGAATAAGAGAAAGACTGGATAGAAGTAGAATAAGAGAAAAAGACAAATAGAAAGTAGAATAAGAGAGAAAGACAAATAGAAATTCGAATAAGAGAGAAAGACAGAAAGTAGAATAAGAGAGAAAGACAAATGAAATTAGAATAAGAAAAGACAAATGAGAAGTAGAATAAAGAGAAAGAAGAAAGTAGAATAAGAGTGAAAGACAAATAGAAAGTAGAATGAGAAAGAAGAATAGAAAGTAGATTAAGGGAGAAAGAAGAAAGTAAAATAAGAGAGAAAGACAAATAGAAAATAAAATAAGAGAGAAAGAAGAAAGTAGAATAAGAGAAAGAAAGTATAGAAAGTAGAATAAGAAAGAAGAAATGAATGAAGAATAAGAGAGAAAGAAAAGTAGAATAAGAAAGAAGAAGAAAGTAGAATAGAGAAAAGAAAAAAAGTAAAATAGAAAAAGTATAGAAAGTAGAATAAGAGAAGAAGTATGAAAGTAGAATAAGAAAACAGAAGAATAGAAAGTAGAATAAGGGTAGAAAATGGAAGTGGAAAAAGCAATAAAAGAGTAAAACGAATAGGAAGGAGAAGACGAAGTAGAAAGAAAATAGAAAGGAGTATCTTTGTCTTCGAACACTTCATATCGATCACTTTTTCAACACTTTGTGAGTTGTATGTGATCGAGCCTAAAACGATTGTACGTTGTGTCAGTTATGCACCTACAAGTAGACCATCACATCCAATTTCTTCGACGTTTTATTTACTAAGTAACTTCCCTAGGCCCCTACCTCAGTCGACACTTACGACATGCCTTGATGGTAGCAGTGTTACTATTGTCTGCTCCCTTAGAGCCAAGGCAACACAGGCGGAAGGAATATTAGAAGTAGAAGGAGAATCAGAAGATGAATATGAAGTCGAACGTAAATTGAGAATATGAAGTCGAACGTAAATTGAGAATATGACCAATAAGATATATGATACGAAGTAAATGATGAGTGATAAAGGAAAATAATAAGTAGAATGAGAATAGGAGGGAGAATAAGTTGGAGAATAAGTTGGAGAATAAGTTGGAGAATAAGTCGGAGAATAAGTCGGAGAATAAGTTGTTGAATAAGTTGTTGAATAAGTTGGAGAATAAGTTGGAGAATAAGATGGAGAATAAGATGGAGAATAAGTTGGATAATAAGTTGGAGAATAAGTTGGAGAATAAGTTGGAGAATAAGATGGAGAATAAGTTGGAGAATAAATTGGAGAATAAGATGGAGAATAAGTTGGAGAATAAGATGGAGAATAAGTTGGAGAATAAGATGGAGAATAAGTTGGAGAATAAGATGGAGAATAAGTTGGAGAATAAGTTGGAGAATAAGATGGAGAATAAGATGGAGAATAAGTTGGATAATAAGTTGGAGAATAAGTTGGAGAATAAGTTGGAGAATAAGATGGAGAATAAGTTGGAGAATAAATTGGAGAATAAGATGGAGAATAAGTTGGAGAATAAGATGGAGAATAAGTTGGAGAATAAGATGGAGAATAAGTTGGAGAATAAGATGGAGAATAAGTTGGAGAATAAGTTGGAGAATAAGTTGGAGAATAAGTTGGAGAATAAGATGGAGAATAAGTTGGAGAATAAGATGGAGAATAAGTTGGAGAATAAGTTGGAGAATAAGTTGGAGAATAAGATGGAGAATAAGTTGGAGAATAGGAGGGAGAATAAGATGGAGAATAAGTTGGAGAATAAGTTGGAGAATAAGTTGGAGAATAAGTTGGAGAATAAGATGGAGAATAAGTTGGAGAATAAGTTGGAGAATAAGTTGGAGAATAGGAGGGAGAATAAGATGGAGAATAAGATCTGGTTATAAGAAATGTCTTGATGCCTTATCCTTCCATGGGATACTCTTCAACGTTAAGAGAACAAACAAAAGAAAAAGCTCTCATAATGGCGCTTGAATCACTTTCTAAGCAAGTTTACTACTTATATTTCCCTCATTTTGTGTACAGTGGACATTCATATGTACAAGTTTCTTTTTGTGCGTGTAAGTGTCACTTTTTGTGTGTGTAAATATCACGTTTTGTGTGAATAAAGATCATGTTTTGTGTGAGTAAATGTCACTTTTGTGTGTGTAAATGTCACTTCTTGTGTGTAAATGTTACTTTTGTGTGTAAATATAACTTTTGTTTGTGTAAATGTGACTTTTGTTTGAGTAAATGTCACTTTAATACAAATTACTTATTTAAGTGCAATTCTCTTATTCGAAAAAACTAAGCAGATACCAGTGGAAAAAAGAACTAAGGAAGAGACCCTAGCGATGGAAAGGACATACTTTGAGAAGACCGACTGGGCGCATTGCAAGACAGACAATGTTTTGGAGCCCACATGGAAAGAGAAACAGGGAAAAGGGCTAGAAATACCTGGAGAAGAGAAGTGGAGACTGATATAAAAAGGATAGTCAAAACGTGAAAAGAATTGGAAGGAATGGCTAGATAGAAGAAGAGTTGGAAGAAGTTAGTTGAAGACCTGTGCTCCGCTTGGAGTTGAAAGGGAAGAAAAAGAATATCTCAATTACTGTAAAGATCCCTTTTTGCAGAGCCGGATTAGCATAGTAGCAGAAGTAGCAATGCTACGGGCCCCGCGCTTGGGGGCGCGCCTCTGGAGCTAAGTTGTCACTAGTCATAAACAAGGAACCAAGTTTGGGAGGTGGGTAATATTTCCTTTCATTTTTTTATTGAGGTTAAGGCCAAGGTCATGTTTACTCAATTTCGGACTTAATTGGGCGGTCACACTGAGCTCATTAACAACGTAACAGTTTTTACTTTTTGTATAGGAGTGTCTCTTGTGCACACGCTTCTAATAAACGAAAACTTGAAAGCTTGAACAAAAGAACAATTAAATTTGACTCATAACCCAGTTCAAGTCTCTGTCTGTTCAGTAGTTTTTGCGCGAAACTTAGTTTAAAATAAATGCAAGTGGGCGTATGAAATATTGTTCTAAGACATGAGCAGATCTGGGTACTCCTAAATAAATTTCATGTCATTCACGTTTTTGTGAGAAACTGTTTTGCACTCGACTAGATGTCCCAGAAAATAATGCGAAGGAGGGCCAAATGATTAAACAGAAAACTTGGACACACTTGAAGGAGCCGGAACAAGAAGCCGCAACACAGAGCTGCATAATTTTACAGAGAAGCACACAAACGGACACAGAGAGTAATTTTTATTTGTTCTGCTAACTTTGAATGTATTTAAATCCTCCCATCTTGTTATTTTATTATTATTTTATTTTACATAGTTAATTTTATGTTTCAGTGAGAAATTAATTTTAAAAATAGTTTCTATCATTTTTCGTTTTCAATGAATTCAAATGTTTTAAATCAGAGTTATAGTCATGTTAAGTGGTTAAATTACGAAGCGCCCTGTATATAATATATCATCATGAGTAAATTGTTATATCATAAAACGCTGTCCAAACTTTCACATTTATATGTTATATTAGTAGAAAGTAGAAGAATTACATTTTATTTGTAAATTCATTTTCTCTTCCCAGATTGAGATAGACATCATGAGCAGCAGAGCCAGAGATACTGGTCGACATTACGCTTCTGGAAGTGCAAAGCGTAAAGCACAAGATGAAAAGGAAAAATATAACCAAGTTCTTGTATCAAAACACGCAAGCTGTCTGAATTTTTAATGTCGGTGTAATGGTGCTGAATCCAAAGAAATCGAAGCAGAAAATATAGAAGTCGCGTCTCACAGTATAGTAGATGAAGATAGTGATATAGAACAATCATCATTACCAATATTAAGATCAGCAACTCTTCACGATTTAGCCACATTTTCCACAAGACAAACTGAAGTCGAATGTACAGCAAGTCCTTCCAATTTAGCCATATCATTTTCAAGCCAAAGAGAGGCAGAAAGCACAGTACATGCTTCCAATGTAGCAACATCTTCTACAAGCCAAAAGCACAACGAAAATAAATGTACCCAACGATATTGGTGAATGGCCAATCAACTTCAATCGAGATTATTTGATTGCGAAAGGAAGCAGCGAAGTGCAACATATGAACAGTGATTTCTTGTCTTCCAAAAAACATACGATAAAGAAAACAATCCACGAATTTGTCGAAAATCGTTTTTCACATATACACATAAACCAACAAACAAAACTCATGTGAGAGATTGGTTATTCAGAAACTAAAGGACAACTTTTCTGTTTTGTTTGCAAAGTTACTGATTCAGACTGTTCGTCACGGTTTACGAAAGAAGGATTTGACGATTGGAAAACGCAAATAATTTGTTGAAAAGACATGAAGAAAGCACCTTCCATAGACAAGCGATAATTTCTCTGTTAGTTTGCAAAAGAAAGATGCTCTGTCGATTCTCAACTTGTAAGCCAAATTGAGACCGAACAAACATATTGGCGGACACTTTGGAGCGAATTACTTCAGTAATCCAATTTTAGCAGAACGAGGTCTTGCATTTCGGGGTAGGGATGAAATTATTGGTTCACCTAATAATGGAAATTATTTAGGTTTGTTGGAATTAATAGCCAAATTTGACATTTTTCTGGCTCAGCATATAAATACTTATGCAAATAAAGGAAAGGGACATACATCATACTTATCAAAAACAACATGTGAGGAATTTATCCATCTAATTGCATCAAGCTTACTGGATCATATTATTTGCGAAATTAGGAAATGCAAGTACTATTCCGTATCACTGGACTCTACTCCAGACATTTCCATGTGGACCAACTCACTCTAATAGTGCGCTATGTGTTACCATCTGGACCAGTGGAAAGGTTTGTGAAGTTCTTGGATATGGAAGGTCATACTGCTGAACAACTCGCCCAAAGTTTACTTGATTTTTAAAGGAAAATGGCATTGATATCAAAGACTGTCGCGGTCAAAGCTATGACAATGCCAGCAACATGAGTGGGAAATACAACTGCTTACAAGCACGCATTAAGGAAATAAATAAGTACGCAGAATACATTCCTGCTTTGCACATTCACTGAATTTGGTTGCGAAGTGTGCTGCAGAATGTTGTATAGAAGCATCCATTTTTTCGATTTTGTTGAAAGTCTCTATACATTCTTTTCCTCTTCTACCTATCGATGGGGCATTCTTACAAAAGCACAGGAAGATACAGGTTCAAAACTCCGACTTTGAAGAGACTGTCGGACACCAGGTGGTCTTCCTGAGCTGATGCGACAAAAGCACTTTATGTGGTTTTACCATTATCAAACAAGTTTTGAATGACATCTCAAATAACATGGATCAAAAGGTAGAGGTCGTAATCAAGCGTATGGGCTAGTTTTGGAGATGAGTAAGTTTGAAACGGGAATAGTTAGCATTTTATGGAACGGAATTCTAGAACGCTTGCAAGCGTCTAGCGCTTCATTACAGTCACCTGATCAAGACCTTAACACTGGATATGCTCTTTATGAATCGTTACACGGGTACGTTCAAGCAATGCGGCCTACATTTTCAGATATTGAGGCCAAAGCCAAAATCCTGACTCACTGTCAAGAATATCAGCAACAAACTTCACGACGACGCAAGCGAAATACTAAGTACGACGATTTTAGTGGCTCTACTACGCTCGATGAAGTTGTAGAAAATCAAACACCCAAAAAAAATTTGAAAGTCAGGTGTTTATTGTCATAATTGATAATGTACTCTCTGCCTTAGCTAAACGCATGGAAGCGTACCATAGAGTGACTGATGTATTTGGAACATTTCGGCAGTTAAAATCTCTTACAGCAGAAGAGATCTTGAAAAGAACTCCAAATATTGTCAGCTCTACCAAGAGGATTTGGAAGAAAGCCTAGGCGACGAACTTGTGCAGTTCGCTGAACTTCTAAAACTAATGTAGCTGTCTATTAGCAACGAAAAGAATGAGGCCCTTGAACTGCAATTTTATAAACTTATAATGGAAAATTCATTAGAGTCGTGTTTTTCAAATGTAGAAATAGTCTTACGAATTTACTTGTCTTTAATGATTACTAACTGCAGCAGAGAACGTTCTTTTTCAACATTAAAGCGTATAAAAAGTGAGTTAAGAAACATGCTGGGACAAGATCGTCTAAATAACCTCACCTTAATGAACATTGAATGTAATTTACTTAGAGAAATTGATTTGTCTAGTATTATCTCTAAATTTGCTCACATTAAATCGAGACAAGTTTGTTTGTAAAATTTATGTTTTATTATTTATTATCATACAAAACTTAGGGCCCCGCGCTAAAATTTGCTACGGGCCCCGCGCTGGTCTAATCCGGCTCTGCCTTTGTGTACATTTTCTTTTTGTACGTGTACCATTTGCGTGACAATGTTTGTACAAGAACTACAGAAATCCCTAACTTCACATATTACTTACTCTATTCGACATATACAATAGTGGAACATTACTGTTCATATGTGAACTCGCAGTGCTAGTATATAATTAACCTAATGCCAACCTTGGTTCCTGCATATTTGAAAAGTGCGAGATTCTGTTCTCAGTCAGGGGCGTAGATTTCTCTGCTAAATTAAGGGGAGTTGCTATATCCGTTTCACGTTCGACATTCTCGGTATGTAGCACTTCTGACTGTTAATGGACGTTTGAGATACTGTTGGCCTCAAAGACTCATTTCATACAATAATGCTTTCTTATAAGTATGTAAGAGTCCCTTCTTACGTTCTGTATGACGGCAGATAGAGTAGTTGAAAGCTGTCGTTGTATTGTTAGACCACTTGTTGGTTAGTTAGTTGGTTAGTTAGATGGTTAGTTGGTTAGTTTTTAGTTGGTTGGCTAGTTATTTGACTGGTTATTTAGTTAGTTAGTTGGTTGGTTAGTTAGATGGTTAGTTAGTTAACTAGTTAGTTAGTTGGTTAGTTAGCTAGTTAGTTAGCTGGTTATTTTATAGTTGGTTGGCTAGTTAGTTAGTTAACTAGTTAGTTAGATAGTTGGTTAGTTTGTTAGTTAGCTACTTAGTTAGTTGACTAGTTATTTAGTTAGTTAGTTAGTTGGTTAGCTAGATGGTTAGTTAGTTAACTAGTTAGTTTGTTTGCTGGTTAGTTAGTTTGGTTAGTTTATTAGTTGGTTGGCTAGTTAGTTAGTTAGCTGGTTAGTTAGTTATTTAGTTGGTTTGTTAGTAAAATGGTTAGTTAATTAACTAGTTCTTTAGTTAGTAGGTTAATTAGTTGGTTAGTTAGTTAGTTAGTTAGTTATGGCTTATTTAGAATAGATCTGACCCCAAAAGTTAAAAAATTTTCCTGTCAGTATGTCTTGTTTCATATATTCATTTATATAATACTTTTATGAATGGGTTCATGTACCAGATGAAGATCTTGTAGATCGAAACGTGGATCTTCATTTGTTTCATGCTGTCCTTTGTAAAGCTAGAGTAGTGAAAATGTTTGTACAATTTTTGTTATTGAATTACAGAAGGAATCATAGCAAGCTTCTTGGCAAATTATTGTTTATAATACCCTATGAAGCAGTACTGTGATGTATTCAACTCTTCACATCCCTACGTCAATATAGGGAGTTGTTTATTTAGAGTTCGTTACTGATTTAGGAAGGAATTCTAGCAAACACCTCTTGGGCACCTTCTTTCAATAATATACTACGATCTAGTACTGTGAGGTATTCAAAACTTCACAACACTGTGGTATTATAGTTCTTTGTTTAGCATTCGATTCTCAGTTCATCTGTGTGGTGCCTGGGCCCGCAAGAGAAGAAAAGAATAGCACCACTGTGACCTATAAGGCATGTCGTAAAAGGCAATGATGTAGGACTAGGAAGCTACCCTAGTAAATAAAAAGCGTTGCAGAAATCGGATGTGCTGGCCTACTTGTATGCCCATAACTGGCACAACATGCAGTTGCTTTAGGACTCAGATCACATACAAATCACACAGAGTGGTTAACAGGTGGTCGTTGTTGAGCGTTCGAAGAAGAAGAAGCTACTCAGTTAAGGAATGAATCCTAGCGAGCACCTCCCTGACACCTTGCTTCCAAAATATGCAACGACGTAATACTGTGAGGTATTCAAAACTACACAACCCTATATCATTATAGTGACTGTATTGTTTAGCTTTCTTTACTCAGTTAAGAATTCCTAGCGAAAACCTCCTTAACACCTTACTTTCATAATATCCTATGAACCAAGTACTGTGATGTGTCTAACACTGCACATCCCTACGCCATTAAATTATACGAAATTACTTGTCCTCTCTTATATTTTGTCTTTATATTTTTAACCTCACTACATTTTAAAACAAAAATGGAGTTATGAAAATCATGAATCAAATATTACGTCCGTGTTGTCCCTATCAAGACAGCGCTGTTTTCTCCGCCTATGCTCGTCATATCGGTGGGAGCAAGCAAAGCTGTCGCGGGGAAGCAGGTGTTCCAGACCCCACAAGGGAGAGTGGAGTTATTGGGAGTTATCCGCCCTTAGGAGACCACCAGATGGTGAGCACACGTGGCTCATCTGCATATTAAAGGCAGGCATAGATATCGATTGGTTGATTGACTTGCCTGCATTGAAACAACACATGCGCGGTTTTTATGTTTCGTATTGTTCCCTTCTGGAGAAGTGTGAGAGTGTGCGTGTCTATGTGTGTGTGTGTGTGAGGAGTGTGTGTGAGTTAGAGAGACATAGAGAGAGAGGTAAAGAGTGCTAGTTCTGGAAAAGAGAGAGAGAGATACGTGGGGTGGAGGTAAAGATAAGAGAGCTTGTTTCGTTCTGGAGAAATGAGAAAGTGTGTGTGAATTAGAGAGACAAATAAGGGAGAGAGACTGCTTGTTCTGGAAAAGTGAGAGAATGTATGTGTGTGGGGAAGGTAGAGATATAGAGCTTGCCCTGTTCTGAAGAAATGAGAAAGTGTGTGTGTGTGTGCTAGAGAGAGAGAGAGAGAGAAAGATAAATTGTTCACTTGTATAGAAATACGATTGTGTGTGTGTGTGTGAATTGGAAGAGAGAGGAAAGAGAGAGAGAGTTTGATTATTTAGAAATCTATGCACGTGACCGTGTGTGTGTGTTAGAAAGAGAGATTGCACAAGAGATAGAAAGATCGATAGAACAAGATATATAGAGAGAGATAGAAAGATAGATAGAACAAGATATATAGAGAGAGATAGAAAGATATAATCTTCGTGTTGGAGAGGGTACCATTGTGTGTAAGATAGAGAGAGAAAATAAACCTTTCTCATATTCTGTAGAACCTCGCATGTGAGTTTGTGTGTTGTTGAAGAAAGAAAGAGAGATACATTTTTATTTAGTTTCATGAAATGAGAGAGTGTGCACACGTGTGAAAGAGAGGGATAAAACGGATACAGAGAGAGAGAGTGAATGAAAAAGATAGCAGTGACAACCAGAGACGGATAAGGAGAGATAGATCAATAAGAAGAAGAGATGGATAAGTAGAGATAAATAGATTTAGAAAGAAAGATTAAGAGACACTAGGATTAGAGAGATAAAGTTTGCTCTATTTTGTAGACATAAGAGAGTGTGAGGAGTATGATTGTGATATATGATATATATATAGAGAGAGAGAAAATAGAGAGAGAGAATAGAGAGAGAGAATAGAGAGAAAGAGAAAAGAGAAAGAGAATAGAGAGAGAATAGAGAGAGAGAATAGAGAGAGAATAGAGAGAGATAATAGAGAGAGAGAATAGAGAGAGAATAGAGAGAAAGAGAATATAGAGAGAGAATAGAGAGAGAATAGAGAGAGAATAGAGAGAGAGAGAATAGAGAGAGAATAGAGAGAATAGAGATAGATAATAGAAAGAGAGAATAGAGAGAAAGAATAGAGAGAGAATAAAGAGAAAGAGAATAGAGAGAGAATAGAGAGAGAATAGAGAGAGAGAGAGAGAGAATAGAGAGAGCATAGAGAGAATAGAGAGAGAGAATAGAGAGAGCATAGAGAGAGAGAATAGAGAGAGAGAATAGAGAGAGAATAGAGAGAGCATAGAGAGAGAATAGAGAGAGAGAGGAAGAGTGTTCCGTTCTATAGAACAGAGAGAATATATGTGTTGTATGGAAACATAGAGTAAAGCCGCTGTAGCGTAGTTGTTAGTGAACTCGCTTTGCAAGGCTGGTGGTCTGGGTTCAGCTCCGCAATGCGCGTGGAATTTTTCCCGCACATTTTTCTCTCAGGTCGACCCCGCCTCAACTGGGTACCTGACATGCTCTGGGAAAGTATAGGCGGCCGGCGTGATGCTGCCCACATCGTGTGACGACGGTCAATGAAAATACAGGCCTAAAACTGTATTGACCTATATACCACGAGGTATGAAAGGGTTCCTTTACTTTTTACTTTTTATGGAAACATAGAGAGTGGTGTGCGTGGAGATTCCGAAAGAAAGAGCAGAGAAATGTAGTGATTGTAGAGAGTGAACGATAAATAGACTGAAGGTAAAAAGGTGTAAATGAAAAACAGACAGAGAAAGATAGATAGATAGTTTGAGAGAACGACAGATACCCAAAAGATGCATAAAATCGGACACACGAATAAACGGGGGATTCGGTAGTGTGGGGATCATGAAGCTATTTTCATTGTTTTCACATTAACGTAAAATTTTTATAACCATTTTGAAAGATTATGATTTAGAATAGTAGCAAAAAATAAGTAAAAAAATATGCCAAAGCGTTGCCATGGAAACAATACAAAATGGCGGCCAAAAATTAAATTTCAAATCTAAGGCTCTGAATCTAATGAATGTAAATGAATTCTGTTTTCCTCTAAGGGCAATTGTAATATCTAAAATATTACACATGATATTTAGGGTATATTCAATATTTAATTTTTACAAATTTTTGTAAAATTCCCTCAAAATTCGGTCATAAAAAGCTATTTTTGTGGAGTGTTTACATAAAAATTCATTAAAAATTTAATATTTAATATATCCTAAAAATCATGTGTAATTATTTAGATATTACAATTGCTCACCTTAGAGTGAAAACATAATTCATTTATATTCATTACATTCAGAGCCTTAGGATTTAGAATTTTGTGTTTGGGGCTATTTTTATTGTTTCCATGGCAACACGTTGACATATATTTTTTTTACTTATTTTTTCTACTCTTTTAAGTCATAATATCTCAAAATTGTAACACAAATTCTACATTAATATGAAAGCAACGAAAAGAGTTTCCAGACCAGAGTCCCCCTTAACAATGAATAAACAGTACTATTATTTAAATATGTCGTTTTTCTTGTGTCCTTCTCTGCTTTTTTTTTTCCGCAGTTAGGCGTAGCAGGTTTAACTGATGATCGGTTTCCGAGATAGTCAAAATTACTGCCCCTTATAAAGTTATGCCCCTTTTGTTCAAACAAACCATGTAGTACATGGGAGATAATTGATTGATAATTTAGTCAAAAGTAACATCTTCTCTGTCTATTCGTTACTACTAGTAACTGTTGTCCTTTATCATGAGTATCTTGTGTACATACAGGAACAGATCCCACTGTACTTGGCATAAATGGCGTAAAAACCGCTTAGAAAATGGTTGAACATATGGCTAGCGGCCTTATCATGTCACGCAATTACTGTGTGTTTGTTTATTTGCTTAATTTGATCCTTGAGGGAGACAATAGTTTGTAAACTTCTCTTTTTGTGGATTGTTTTTGCATGGTGATTAATTTGAACCGGAATATGGTTCGTGTGATTTCTTTGAAAATTGTAGAAGACTGGTTGGTTTCATGTACTTTTTAAACTGGCTTTACTACTAGTGAAAGCACTTTTTAAACTGACTTTACTACTAGTGAAAGCACTTTTTAAACTGACTTTACTACTAGTGAAAGAACTTTTTAAACTGGCTTTACTGCTAGTGAAAGCACTTTTTAAACTGACTTTACTACTAGTGAAAGCACTTTTAAACTGACTTTACTACTAGTGAAAGCACTTTTAAACTGACTTTACTACTAGTGAAAGCACTTTTAAACTGACTTTACTACTAGTGAAAGCACTTTTAAACTGGCTTTACTGCTAGTGAAAGCACTTTTAAACTGGCTTTACTGCTAGTGAAAGCACTTTTAAACTGGCTTACTGCTAGTGAAAGCACTTTTTAAACTGGCTTTGCTGCTAGTGAAAGCACTTTTTAAACTGACTTTACTACTAGTGAAAGAACTTTTTAAACTGGTTTTACTGCTAGTGAAAACACTTTTTCAACTGACTTTACTACTAGTGAAAGAACTTTTTAAACTGGCTTTACTGCTAGTGAAAGCACTTTTTAAACTGACTTTACTGCTAGTGAAAGAACTTTTTAAACTGGCTTTACTGCTAGTGAAAGCACTTTTTAAACTGGCTTTACTGCTAGTGAAAGCACTTTTTAAACTGACTTTACTACTAGTGAAAGCACTTTTTAAACTGACTTTACTGCTAGTGAAAGCACTTTTTAAACTGACTTTACTACTAGTGAAAGCACTTTTTAAACTGACTTTACTGCTAGTGAAAACACTTTTTAAACTGCTCATGTAACCACTTTTATTTCGTGCGGTATAAGACAGGAGGGACG
>CM036760.1:53812417-53879917 GCA_020796225.1 Arion vulgaris | reverse complement strand
GAATAGAACCACCACCTGGTCTTGAATTGTCTTGTTAAAAACACTATCGTTTCTGCAGGTAATACATATTTTTTATGTCGGTGTATGACAGGTAGAACATGAGCCTGTTGAATTCAATGGTCGCATGGCTAGTGCAGTTACGCGAAGTAGTATTAGTGCAGTTACCGCGAAGTAGTTATTAGTGCAGTTACCGCGAAGTAGTTATTAGTGCAGTTACCGCGAAGTAGTTACTAAAATGCAGAGAAGTCGCGATAGAATAACTTTTCGACCAAACAGTCTTTATCAAACTAAAATATAATTACAGTACGGGATACAATACGATAGTTATATATAACTTATATTATAGACACTGTGAAGTTATTAAATGCTTTTCTTGATACAGGCCTTTTTGTCGAAACGTCGATGTATCTTATTTTTGTTCTTTGTCAAACTACCGTGGAAATGATAGAATAAATAAAGATTGGAATATTAAGTGAATGCATATTTCCAGTGGCAACATATGGCTGTGAACTATGGACATTTAAAAAAGCAGTGAAAACACATGTTATTTTGAATTTGAGTGTTACACATGAGTCTTCAATGTGACAGAAACATTGAAGAGAACAAATAGATCTATCCTGAAGAAAATTAAAATCGAAAGAAAAATTGGCTCATGCTAAAAAAAATAGAATGAGAAAATTGCAGTATTTTGGACAAATAAAAAGACACCTAGGGATGGAAAAGACCATTATGGAATGATATGTCAAAGAAGAAAAAGAGGAAAAGACTATTAGGACGGCAAAGTTCTATCCAGAACAAGCTATTGGATGAAAAATACTGTACTTCGTCTTTACGTTGTTCACCTTTGTTTGGTAGGGTATTAAAGCCTTCACCAGAGGCGTGTTTATTTCACGCTAACTATAGTCTCTCTGGATATGTGGATAAGTAATATTAAGAAACCACTGGAAAGGCACCGGAGCCAATGTATATAGTAAGTAAATAAATAACAAAGAAGTATTAGAGGCATCTGGATAAAACAATTTACCAAACACAGGATTTAAACCATAACCATACTTCTTAAGGTGCTCTTCGCCTAGCACTGTAGATGGGCGTATTTCATAGCACAACATGCTAGCACTGTAGATGGGCGTATTTCATAGCACAACATGCTAGCACTGTAGATGGGCGTATTTTATAGCACAACATGCTAGCACTGTAGATGGGCGTATTTTATAGCACAACATGCTAGCACTGTAGATGGGCGTATTTTATAGCACAACATGCTAGCACTGTAGATGGGCGTATTTTATAGCACAACATGCTAGCACTGTAGATGGGCGTATTTTATAGCACAACATGCTAGCACTGTAGATGGGCGTATTTCATAGCACAACATGCTGGCACTGTAGATGGGCGTATTTCATGGCACAACATGCTAGCACTGTAGATGGGCGTATTTCATAGCACAACATGCTGGCACTGTAGATGGGCGTATTTCATGGCACAATCTGCCTGCTCTGTCAGGCGTGGAGGCCTTTTGTTTTTGAGAGACCATATTTTATTTCTTCTTCTGCGTTCTCACTAGATTGGGAATTCGGATTCTCTAAGAAACGCCGCCATCTGCCTCAGATTGTCAGCCACGCCATACAGTTTGTCTTTGACGATTGTGTTAGTGGTCCACCTCTTTCTTATCAGGCCTGCATACTGGGGGCGGTTCTGTAGGATATACTCTGTTTTCATAATCGCCAAGACACAGGGGCACAGGTCGTTGGTGCCTAACTTGAATTTAATGTACAGCTGGTGTCTCATTCTGTTTTGACCCGTCCGGAGGCGAAGTATGGCTGTCTGGTCCCTTCTGGTTAGTTGGTAATATCCATCATCCTTGTAGTGTTTTGGATGTTCTTTATCTCACTTTGCTTCGTCGTGCCGTTTGGCGATAGTTTTTTGCTTCTGACTATATGTTTTGAGGTTGGTCATAAAAATGACTGTTTATCGTGTTGTAATATAGTTTTGTATTTTATTTTATGTCCCACCATGAATTAAGGCGTATTCATCTCACTTAATACGACATCTCTGACTTATTTTTACGTGAAGTATCTCTTTCCTTATCCCCAGTGTCCCTCGCCATCCAGGCGAGTTTAACTCCAGCTTCGGGAGTGATTGTAATTTAGATCTCTAAGAAATGGGTCAGAGAGCATGTTGTTCAAATGCCTAACGTGTGCACACCGAGAGTTTTGTTTTATCCAAGCTGGACTCGAACCCATGAATTTCAACGACACATGGTCACTAACACAATGTGTTTTCAACTTCTCTAATGACGACCACATTCTAGTCTGTTTCTTGTATTCTATCTGCGACTAAACTTGGAAGTATTACTTTAACTATGACCACATTCTGGTCTGGTTCTTGTATTCTATCTGCGACTAAACTTGGAAGTATTACTTTAACTATGACCACATTCTAGTCTGTTTCTTGTATTTTATCTGCGATTAAACTTGGAAGTATTACTTTAACTATGACCACATTCTGGTCTGTTTCTTGTATTTTATCTGCGATTAAACTTGGAAGTATTACTTTAACTATGACCACATTCTGGTCTGTTTCTTGTATTCTATCTGCGATTAAACTTGGAAGTATTACTTTAACTATGACCACATTCTAGTCTGTTTCTTGTATTCTATCTGCGACTAAACTTGGAAGTATTACTTTAACTATGACCACATTCTGGTCTGTTTCTTGTATTTTATCAGCGATTAAACTTGAAAGTATTACTTTAACTATGACCACATTCTGGTCTGTTTCTTGTATTTTATCAGCGATTAAACTTGAAAGTATTACTTTAACTATGACCACATTCTGGTCTGTTTCTTGTATTCTATCTGCGACTAAACTTGGAAGTATTACTTTAACTATGACCACATTCTAGTCTGTTTCTTGTATTCTATCTGCGACTAAACTTGAAAGTATTACTTTAACTATGACCACATTCTGGTCTGTTTCTTGTATTCTATCTGCGACTAAACTTGGAAGTATTACTTTAACTATGACCACATTCTAGTCTGTTTCTTGTATTTTATCAGCTATTAAACTTGGAAGTATTACTTTAACTATGACCACATTCTAGTCTGTTTCTTGTATTTTATCTGCGATTAAACTTGGAAGTATTACTTTAACTATGACCACATTCTGGTCTGTTTCTTGTATTTTATCAGCTATTAAACTTGGAAGTATTACTTTAACTATGACCACATTCTAGTCTGTTTCTTGTATTTTATCAGCTATTAAACTTGGAAGTATTACTTTAACTATGACCACATTCTAGTCTGTTTCTTGTATTCTATCTGCGATTAAACTTGGAAGTATTACTTTAACTATGACCACATTCTAGTCTGTTTCTTGTATTTTATCTGCGATTAAACTTGGAAGTATTACTTTAACTATGACCACATTCTGGTCTGTTTCTTGTATTCTATCTGCGACTAAACTTGGAAGTATTACTTTAACTATGACCACATTCTAGTCTGTTTCTTGTATTTTATCAGCTATTAAACTTGGAAGTATTACTTTAACTATGACCACATTCTGGTCTGGTTCTTGTATTTTATCTGCGATGAAACTAAACTTAGAAGTATTACTTTAAACTAACTATTACCACATTCTAGTCTGGTTCTTGAATTCTATCTAAGATGAAACTTGGAAGTAATTACTGAAAAAAATGACTGAGCATTTTACTGAAAGGAAGCTTGAAACTCAAAAATGTAAGTAGTCTGATATCACAGTAACAATTTTACAAAACATGTTGTTTATTAAGGGATGCGGTGTTAGGCTCGTAATTTTCATTGACTATCGTCACAGAATGTGAGATGTGGTCAATATCACACCAGTCAACTGTACGTCTCAGTTCTTGATCATCGCCACAGAATGTGAGATGTGGTCACATTTACGTCTCAGTTCTTGACCATCGCCACAGAATGCGAGATGTGGTCAATATCACACCAGCAGCCTTTACGTCTTAGTTGCTTTCTGGTCTAACAGATCTAAAGCAGAAGATTTGACTTCATTGCAACGGGGTTTACCCCATATGTTTAGGTCCCTCTCCGCAGAAATAACACGGCAGCTCACCTGCTGAGAGTATTGCACAAAATACGAGCTCCATATCTCCGGCAACAATTCTAGGCTCTATACAAAAAATGGACTCGTGACCAGAACGGTGTGGTCCTGATTGAAACCCACGACTTTTGGAACACAAAGCAAAGACTTAATTTTCTGAGCCACAAAGACCTCTAATGTATTTCTGGTACATAATTGATGCTGTGTCAACTTGAGCCGTTCAGGTGATAAGAAAATCTCAATCTTGTTGGGTAATTGAGTCCGAACCACCCATCTAAAAAGCAATTGCACTAGCTACTACTCTATAGTCGCCTCCATAGAATACGTTTCATGAACTCGGCTGCCTGCATCTGTAGAACACCAAAGCAGTCCCCAGAGCACATCCTCCAAGACTGCCCCAGCCAGAGCAGTGTCAGAATGGAAATCTAGTCATCAGAAACAACAGAATAAAACAAACTATGGCGGACCGGTGACGACCTCAAGCGCACCGCATTGTTTATGACACATACCGGAGTAGTCGCATTACAGAAGTTGATAGTAAAAGAAAAAGAAGAAGCTATCTAAGCTCATCGTCTGCTAGTAGAACTGAAAACAAAGGCAGTGTATTGTGCTCAAAGGTTCTGCTCAATCATCATCATTACTATCTTGTCAGATGCGCTCCGACGCTGAGCGAGAAGCGCTAAGACCAAGCTGCGCTCCGACGCTGAGAAACGCTATGACCAAGGTAAGAAAAAAGCACCAGAAAATAAAAAGCCATTACTTCTCTTCATGACGATCTATATTTTTTCGGTGCTCGTTAATTTGTCTGCATAGAAACTCATAGGTTAAATTGTGTGTTAATATGTCTATGAAGACATTCTATTACTACATTACAAGTTCATAATTTAACTATGAAGACATTTAGTGTCATATTTGTTTTTGTTAATTTGTCTAAAAATGTATCTTTAAAAAAATATTTAAAACTTATTTTGTCCGTAATTTTGTTTTGCTATCCGTTCTCTACTGTACATTTTTATTTCTAGTTGTGGACCTGGTTATGTATCTCTGATGTATGGTGTGTGTGAATATATATATATATATATATGTATGTATGTGTGTGTGATTATGTGTTTGTCCGTGTCTGTGTTTCTAATACCCTTTGAAGCGAATGTATCGGCGCAATAAAATATGTCAAACTCATCTGTCTTTATTTTGTTTTTTCTTTTTCTTTCTCTAATTCTGTTGTGTCTCCTAGCTTCAGAATAAGAATAGATTTCAAGAACGGACTCTTATGTGCATTTGTTCATTGTGTCTTTCACTGCTTCCGTTATTTCTACAGTCCTCCTTTCGTGTGGACGACCATAAATTTTGTATCCACTGTATTTGAGTATTATTGCCCTTTGAGGCACACTGTCTGTTAGTAATATATATGTGTGTGTGGCTGAACATTTTGTTGTTTCTTGATAAAGTTTAGAATTAATGTTGTTCCCACTTTTTTCACTATTCTTTTTTCTTTCTTTTTTCCCCTCCAATCATGTTTTGTCTGACAGCGTCAGGATAAGGAGAGATTTCTAGAACGAGCCCTTGTGTGCGCTTCATAAATAGCGTCTTTCATCGCCTCTGTTATCTCTGAGGTCCATCTTTTGCATGGCCGGTCTTTTGCTTTGTATCCATTGGATCGGAGCAGCATTGCTCTTTGATGTGCACTGTCTGTTCGTAATCTGTTTACGTCTCCGAACCATTTAATTTGTTGTTTCTTGGTGAAGCTCAGTACTGATGTTGTACTCCTTTTTCCTGATTTTTCATTTCTCAACTGGTCTCTTCTTGTTACTCCCAGCATTCTGTGTACAAATGTCATCTCTGTCGTGATGTTTTCATCTATCGTTTGATGTCAGCGTCCAGATTTAGCACTGATAGCATAGCCTCTATATCTTCATTCAAAAATCGATCCATTCTTGATATCCCCATCACCTCTTTTCCCTTGTGACAAACTCTTTTCTCTTGTTTGATATCAATGTTTAGGTTGATATCAAGGTCTAGGTTGATATCAATGTCTAGGTTGATATCAAGGTCTAGGTTGATATCAAGGTCTAGTTTGATATCAATGTCTAGGTTGATATCAATGTCTAGGTTGATATCAAGGTCTAGGTTAATATCAAAGTCTAGGTTGATATCAATGTCTAGGTTGATATCAAGGTCTAGGTTAATATCAAAGTCTAGGTTGATATCAAAGTTTAGGTTGATATCAAAGTCTAGGTTGATATCAAGGTCTAGGTTGATCTCAAGGTCTAGGTTGATATCAAAGTCTAGGTTGATATCAAAGTCTAGGTTGATATCAAAGTCTAGGTTGATATCAAGGTCTAGGTTGATATCAAGTTCTAGGTTGATATCAAGGTCTAGGTTGATATCAAAGTCTAGGTTGATATCAAGGTCTAGGTTGATAACAAGGTCTAGGTTGATATCAATGTCTAGGTTGATATCAAAGTCTAGGTTGATATCAAAGTCTAGGTTGATATCAAAGTCTAGGTTGATATCAAAGTCTAGGTTGATATCAAAGTCTAGGTTGATATCAAAGTCTAGGTTGATATCAAGGTCTAGGTTGATATCAAAGTCTAGGTTGATATCAAGTTCTAGGTTGATATCAAAGTCTAGGTTGATATCAAAGTCTAGGTTGATATCAAAGTCTAGGTTGATATCAAAGTCTAGGTTGATATCAAAGTCTAGGTTGATATCAAAGTCTAGGTTGATATCAAAGTCTAGGTTGATATCAAGGTCTAGGTTGATATCAAGGTCTAGGTTGATATCAAGGTCTAGGTTGATATCAAGGTCTAGGTTGATATCAAGGTCTAGGTTGGCACTGACGGAAGAAAGATGATGTTGTACATTGTGCTCTTTTAGTGTTCACATCACACCCCGTGCGTGGCCGGGGCATACAAGGGGAGCAAAGAATAGTAACACTGCGACCTACAAGGCATGTCGTAAGAGGCGACTGAAGTAGTATCCTAGGAAACCTACCATAGTAAATAAAAAGTGTCACAGAAATCGGATGTGCTGGCCTACTTATAGACACATAACTGACACAATGTACAATCGCTCTTAGGCTCGGATTACATACAAATCACAAAGATTGGTTTAACAATTGGTCGAAATCGAGCTTCAGAAGAAGTAGTGTTCATGGTAACATACTTGCATTTCAAAATTAGTGTCAATTATTTTACTGATTAAGCTGAGAAAAATAACATTTTTAATTCATGTATATCCTTGTTATTATTTAACCGTAGAGCGTCATCACTACCTTTTCTGAATCCTCATCTGTTGATCTTTTCATATTCTATCGTTACATTTACCGATATGGTCCATGCCTACTAGATATGTACATCTCTTAAGTACGCATTTGTATATGTAGATATGTATATGTAGATATGTATATGTAAATATCATGTAATAAAATACTGCAATCATTATAACCTGAAAGTGTCGCATCTGTGATGTACTATATGAATAATAGGAACACGTGATAATATAGGTGTTTTTGTTGGTAACACCTGTTGGGATATATATGAGCTCACCTGGTGCACTTGGGGATTTTGGTGATGAGATAGCGAGGGAAATTGGAGATATATATCGGTTAAGTACTGGGACTTGCAAGGGGTGGAGGGGACCTAACACAACACCTCCCAACACAAAGCTTTAGAGAAGCAAAGACTCTTCTTCTTTGCGATCGTTCTTTACGATCAATTTGAATCACTCTTTGTGATATGTTTGATCTTTGCCAAGAACGTGTATACGTTGCACATTGGTTTGGTAGGCCCCTAAATGCATAGACTAGTTTTGTGGCTGAAATAGGACATGTGCATCCGATTTCAGCCACAAAGACTCTCCTGAAACTATTAAGGAAAATGATATGGAGAAATACAACCCAGAGCACGACAGTATAAATACACTAAACTGAAAAGCGCAGACTACAGTCTTCAGACTTAGAATGGGACACTGCGGTCTCAGAGCACACATAGCATAGGTCTCAGGGACTCGGCTGCCTGCACCTGTAGAGCACCAAAGCAGTCCCCATAGCACATCCTGCAAGACTTTCCCAGCCTGGACAGTGTGAGAATGGACATCTGACAAACAGAAGCAACACTACAAAACAAACTATGGGGGACCGGTGTAGATCTCAAACGCACCGCCATGTTTATGATACATACCGGAGTAGTCGCGTAGCAGAAGTTGATTTCAGAAGAAGAACAAATACTTGATGAATAAAATAAAACTTCCCTTAACCTTTTCAGACCTTATGGTAGCAGTACCTGTCACTGAGGCGGAGATCGGAGCACCTATGGACATGTCCGGAATGCTATGATGATAGTCCTCATATAACTGATGCCCGCGTGCCCAGCGTGCTCGTAGCGCGTTGGACTACGGGTGACTAGTCCTCTGTAAGTGCGGGTTCAACTCCGAGGAATGGCAGAAAAGCTACAGGTTCCCCAGATTTACTGTGTTCGTGGCACCGAACCGAAGGGTTACGATTTCCATGGCACCGAGCCGAAGAGCTTTCAGCGCAAGTGCTTCTGGATCACACACACACAAAAAAAAGAAATTTAAATATAACTGATAACTGATAACCTGTCACTTCATATTTCTATATCCTAGTCTGCAGGAGGTAGGAGAGCCAATTCCTTTCTTTACGTTGGGAAGTCGAGTGTGGATTGAGCCCCGACCCTCTCGGAAGAGAGTCCATAGTTGAGCGCTTATGCATTACACTAACACGTCCCTAACCTCTAGCGGCTTACGTGGATATACTGTCCTAGGCATGCAGGTGTTGACGGTAATGAGAGAGCGGACATGCTTGCATCAACAGCTTCGATTGTTGGGGAGTTGAAGATGGATAAGGGGATATTCTTCGGTCTCTTCGCGACTCTCTGTTGGATGAGGACACTAAAATCGATGTTGAATCGATCAAGCGATTTAAGCAGTTTGGAGTTACCCGTTGTTCAAGTCGAACTGGATGCCTGAGAGGCAGAGTGAGATGTGTGTTTAATCAGCGAGCCACAGGAACCATCAGTATGCATACTCTTCGATATCTGTTGGGGAGACTGAGCACCTATGGGTCTGCCCGGAGTTCAATGACGTCAGTTTAGTAACCAATAACAATAACAATAACCAATAACTAACACGTCCCACCATGTGGTTGAACAAAAAGGAAATATTGATATCTAAATCTTATTTGTGCACATGTCTCTTTCCAAACGTACTTGGTTAGTTCCCTCGTGGAACCATCTACATATTTTTTCCAGAGATCCCTGAATTTAGTGTAGGTGAGATCGCGAGTTCCTAGTTCTATCGGAGACGGACGACAACACGTCGGTTCCATGTTCAAGTTGCACACGTAACAGAACCCTTGGCAGTTCAAAAATGGAAAAGAGCTGGATGAAAAACCGCTATTGGGCAAAAATCATTAAAAATATTTTGTTAAAACTCCTACACAATTTTGTCACCATCTTATAAATTATATCGGTGATCCTCGCCTGTGCTACAGAGTTCGTACACTGCCGTTGAGATTTTCCTGTGAAAGAAAGAGATCGGAGCAAAGATGGATATTCCCCGAAGTGCAATGATGATGATCCAATCAATCAATCAATCAATCATCAAATGTAATCGATCACGTGTAGCCGTCAGAGTTGTATCATGCAAAATGGATCTATATGATGTGCATCATTTTTGACCTCAACAATCAATAAAGCAGACCAGGTAATACATGACAGTTCAGGCAGTTGTCTGCTAGTGGTTCGTTACATTGTCCCTTCAGCCTGGAACTGTTGCCACAATGGTTATTAACACCTGTCCCCGCCTGCAACATGTGCTACCGTCGACCAAGCATTTACTTGGCCATATTGTATGCGTTGATGCATCAGGACTACGGGTAACATCTGTTCGTATATGTTATTTTGGTTACACGTATCTGTGTACTGCTGTGTGTGTGTGTGTGGGTGTGTGTGTGTGATAGATGTTATTCTTATATGGAATAATTTGTTAGTTATTTTAGTATGTGTTTATGTAGAAGATATGTTTCGTTTTCTGCCTCCTACAGTGACAAAATTTAACAATTCTAATTTTACTTGTTTCTGTGGTATAGGTCCACATCTAATATTACGATACGAAATATAATATAGCATATCTATATAAACTCAGGAGTAGTTATGGCAACTCGGACTGATTTTTGCGTTAAGGTTTGCTTTTCTTGTTCCTCGCCATTCAGGCGAGCCTTACTCCCGCTTCAGATGTACTTGTCTTGTAGGTACTTTAGTTCCCCAAGTAAAGGATCAGGGAACAAGTAGTCTAACCGTGTACTGTGTGTACAAGTTGGGCTAGAACCACAGGATTTCTACGTGACGTGATTACTCGTAAAGCATGCTATGCCGACTTCGCCATCGGCGCCAGATACCATTTTATACATTATGGAATACCATGCTAAGTATACTTCGCTATCGGTGCCAGATATCATTTTATACATTATGGAATACCATGCTACGTCTACTTCGTCATCGGTGCCAGATATCATTTTATACATTATGGAATACCATGCTACGATGCACCGAATGCATTGAAAGACAACAAATGCAGTGGTTTGGAGATTTAATGAGAATGGAATATAACCAACCACCAAATAACAGAATACAATAAAAGAGATCAGGTACTAGAGCCAAGGGAAGACCAAGAAAATATATAGACAATATCAAGATCACACTAAATAAACACGGATATAACACAATAAGGGCGACTCATCTGGCCCTGGAAGGCAAATTAACGCTACCACACCTAAGCTTAACTGCAAGAGTGGATAACCAATTCAATCATCCATCTGGGAAAATAAAATAGACAATAGATGCCAAGTGCGTATTTTTTCTTTAACTAACGGCACACGATGGGATGATATGATCAACTAGTGAAGTTTCAGTGACATCCTGTTTTTTTTAATACTAAATTGAAGAAGCTGGATCAACCCATGAGTCCATCGCGATCAGACAAATCTTTGTTATTCTTTATATGTTACGTTTTTTGTGTATTGTCCCAAACTTGTTATTCTTTATATGTTACGTTTTTTGTGTATTGTCCCAAACTTGTTATTCTTTATATGTTATGTTTTTTGTGTATTGTCCCAAACTTGTTATTCTTTATATGTTATGTTTTTTGTGTATTGTCCCAATCATGTTATTCTTTTGTTTCTACGGTTCTTTTGTATTGTCCCACATTTGTTTTTCTTTTGACTATGTTTTTTGTGTATTGTCCCAAACTTATTATTCTTTATATATTATGCTTTCGGGCATTTTCCCAAGATTTGTTATCTTTATATGTTACGTTTTTTGTGTATTGTCTCAATCATGTTATTCTTTTGCTTCTACGATTCTTTTTGTATTGTCCCAACTTTGTTTTAATTTTGTTTCTACGTTTTTTGTGCAGTATCTCAAACTTGTTATTATTTTGGTTGTACTTTTTGTTTAGTGCCACTATATACTTATTCTTTTGGCTCTACGTTATCGTATAGTGAGTGCCACAGCGTAGTCATTCTTTGGATTCTACGTTTTTTTGTAGTGTCCCAACCTTGTCATTTGATTTCCACGTTTTTATGTATTGTCCCAACTTTGTTATTCTTGTGATTCTACGTTTATTCTGTGTAGCGCCAGCATCGTTTATAAAGAACAGCGGTTGACTTAGCTTATCATCGGCGCAGATCTTATCTTGATTGTGGGTTCAATCTGCTGGATTTCCCAATAGCCATCTGGGACACTCACAATGAAGTAATCATTCACAATTAGTGTACCGATAGCAATACTGTGGTCAGTTTAACTGTTGTTTACGTGTTGGACAATACAATTGTAGCGGTTGTTGTTGTTCTTGTAAGATTTCAGATGTGGTTCTTTGATCGTCAAGATGTGTCACACGGATTCATGTGTTTATTTGTTTGTTTCCGATTCCCGCAGTTGTCACCTGTGAAATGTGCATAATGACGTCATCCTGATATGAAGTTATTGTAAGTTAATTTTTAGGTTTTCTTTATTGGGATCTTTAAAAATATCATGTAATTAGTTTTATTATTGATTTTTGTGGGGGTTTTTTTATTTATTTATTTTCAGAAGAATTTGGCGATGTTTATTGCAATATGAAAATGTCTTGTTCTCAATACTGTGCTGGTATACAATACTGTGCTAGTATACAATACTGTGCTGGTATACAATACTGTGCTGGTATACAATACTGTGCTGGTATACAATACTGTGCTGGTATACAATACTGTGCTAGTATACAATACTGTGCTGGTATGCAATACTGTGCTGGTATACAATACTGTGCTGGTATACAATACTGTGCTGGTATACAATACTGTGCTGGTATACAATACTGTGCTGGTATACAATACTGTGCTGGTATGCAATACTGTGCTGGTATGCAATACTGTGCTGGTATGCAATACTGTGCTGGTATACAATACTGTGCTGGTATACAATACTGTGCTGGTATACAATACTGTGCTGGTATGCAATACTGTGCTGGTATACAATACTGTGCTGGTATACAATACTGTGCTGGTATACAATACTGTGCTGGTATACAATACTGTGCTGGTATACAATACTGTGCTGGTATACAATACTGTGCTGGTATACAATACTGTGCTAGTATACAATACTGTGCTGGTATACAATACTGTGCTGGTATACAATACTGTGCTGGTATACAATACTATGCTGGTATGCAATACTGTGCTGGTATACAATACTATGCTGTACGCTATACTTTACTGAATACCACAAACAACACAGGAGCATATAGATTTCTTGTAGAATTCTCATGTGCAGCAAGGCGTAACGAGATTTAGATAACTATTTTGTTTGTTTCCATTCTTTGTCTGGTTAAATATTGTTTTTGAATTTCTCTCTTAGTGATATTTTTTCCATGTGTTTCTATCTGTAATGCGCTTATCTGATGTGTCACTTACTGATGCTACGCCCACGTTTTTCCTGATGTCCTTATTTCTAAATCCGTCTCTTCTTGATACTGCCAGCATTCTGTATAGACAATACATCTCTGTCGTGATTAGTTTTCTTCTATTGTTTGATGTCAGCGTCCCGCCCGAGTGGTTACCGGGGCCCAAATTTGGGGTGTAAAGAATAGAACCACTGTTACCTGTCACGTATGTTGTAGGAGGCGACTAAGGCGGTTTGGCTTAAATCGCAAGCACATGTCCTAAACGTGTAGAAATCTATGCGTTTAGGGGCCTACAAACCAATGTGCAACGTATACACGTTCTTGGCAAAGATCAAACATATCACAAAATGTGATTAAAATTGGTCGTAAAGAACGAACGCAAAGAAGAAGAAGAAGATGTCAGCATCCAGGTTTGGCACTGAAAGCATAAAGTCAGGAGAAAGATTGTGTTGTACAATGCTCTTTTAATGTTCATGGTGACATGTTTGCATTTTTAAATGCGTGCTATTTGTCCTATGATTTGACTTGTTTTATTACATCTATGTTGGATTTCGTTAGTTATTTTTCGGGGTCCATTTCCTGATGGAAGAATAACTAACAAAAACCAAAATAGATGCAATAAAGCAAATCAAATCATAGTGGGTTTTGTCACAGTACCTCTAGCATATTAACCGTTACTAGCTGTGAGTGACTAATATTATTGGCTGTTCCGTGCTTGTTATAATTTTGCTCTGTCCCATCTGTCGTCACGATTCCTAGAATAGTTACACTTATCCGTCAACGGCGCATACCATTGCTAGGCCATCTGTTCCGAATGGATGACGGTCTGATCAATAAGGATATTCTACACGGAATGTTGACTTCTCGCAGAAGAAATGTTGTGAGACCGTTCATTCGTTACAAATATTAAGCAAGCGTGACTTAAAGGTTTTTAACAGGACTACACAAGATTAGAAGAAGCTTGCCATGAACATGTCCAGCTGGAGACATGTTCAGATATTGGTTTTAAGTATTGATGACACTAGACTAATACAACTTGCTGACATTAAATCTGTTAGAAACGAAGCAGGAATAAATTCCACCGTGGACGCTACCTCCATAGTTGCTCAAAGCCAACAGGTTACCACCATCATCATCATCAAAAGCGCTCTTTTTTCTCATCTGTAACCCTCCTAATACACTCTAACAACGCCTATGTCTCTTCTTTATATTGGATTGTGGTTACTGAATTGATGTTCTAGCACTGCGGATAGATCAATATGAATATTTCGTTTCTCTTACCAGAGGATAGAGGATATGATGCCGATATTTTTATGTTGTTCCTTCTCAGCTTTTCCTCTCTATCTATCTATCTATCTATCTATCTATCTATCTATCTATCTATCTATCTATCTATCTATCTATCTATCTATCTATCTATCTATCTATCTATCTATCTATCTATCTATCTATCTGTCTGTCTGTCTGTCTGTCTGTCTGTCTGTCTGTCTGTCTGTCTGTCTGTCTGTCTGTCTGTCTGTCTGTCTGTCTGTCTGTCTGTCTGTCTGTCTGTCTGTCTGTCTGTCTGTCTGTCTGTCGTCTGTCTGTCTGTCTGTCTGTCTGTCTGTCTGTCTGTCTGCTGTCGTCTGTCTGTCTGCTCTGTCTCGTCTGTCTCGTCTGTCTGTCTGTCTGCGTCTGTCTGTCTGTCTGTCTGTCTGTCTGTCTGTCTGTCTCGTCTGTCTCGTCTGTCTGTCGTTCGTTGTCTGTCTGTCTGTCTGTCTGTCTGTCTGTCTGTCTGTCTCGTCTGTCTGTCTGTCTGTCTGTCTGTCTGTCTGTCTGTCTGTCTGTCTGTCTGTCTGTCTGTTGTCTGTCTGTCTGTCTGTCTGTCTGTCTGTCTGTCTGTCTGTCTGTCTGTCTGTCTGTCTGTCTGTCTGTCTGTCTGTCTGTCTATCTATATATATATATATCTATCTATATATCTCTCTATTTCGTTCTTCTATCTCTCTTTTCCTTTTCTTACATCATCAAATAGCTTGTCCTGAGCAAGTACAAACAAAGTACTATAGTTTTACAAAGTACTATAGTTTGTCCTGAGCAGAACGTTGCCACTCCAACAGTCCTCCGGAATTTCTCTCTCTTATAGATCAGATGTCCTGCCTCTGCAGCCGTTATGTTCAAACCATCATATACATCCGGAATCAATCTTCTCCGTGGTCTTCCTCTTCTTCTCTGCCGGATGCCTCATTCCATGATGGTCTTCTCCAGCCCTTCGTGTCTTTTTATATGTTCAAAATATCTCAATTTTATCTTTCTTATATGTAGCATCAGCAAGTTTTCTTTGATTTTCTTACAATCTACCAATTTTGATCTCCAATGCTAACTAATATTTTATTCCTCACAATACTTTTATATATCCTCACAATACTTCTATATATCCTCACAATACTTCTTATATATCCTCACAATACTTCTATATATCCTCACAATACTTTCTATATATCCCTCACAATACTATATATACCCTCATCTCAATACTTCTATATACCCTCACAATCCTATATTATCACCTAATCCTTCTTTTAATTCTCACAATCTCTAAATTACACTCTCACAATGCCTTTATCTATCACTCTAATACCTTCTATTACATTCTCACACCTATCTCTCCCTCACAATTACACTCTCACAATGCCTTTATCTATCACTCTAATACCTTCTATTACATTCTCACACCTATCTCTCCCTCACAATTACATCTCACAACTCTTTATCTATCACTCTAATACCTTCTATTACATTCTCACACCTATCTCTCCCTCACAATTACACCTCACAAATCTATCACTCTAATACCTTCTATTACATTCTCACACCTATTCTCCTCACAATTACACTCTCACAACGCCTTTATCTATCACTCTAATACCTTCTATTACATTCTCACACCTATCTCTCCTCACAATTACACCTCCAACGCCTTTATCTATCACTCTAATACCTTCTATTACATTCTCACACCTATCTCTCCCTCACAATTACACTCTCACAATGCCTTTATCTATCACTCTAATACCTTCTATTACATTCTCACACCTATCTCTCCCTCACAATTACACTCTCACAATGCCTTTATCTATCACTCTAATACCTTCTATTACATTCTCACACCTATCTCTCCCTCACAATTACACCCTCACAATGCCTTTATCTATCACTCTAATACCTTCTATTACATTCTCACACCTATCTCTCCCTCACAATTACACTCTCACAATGCCTTTATCTATCACTCTAATACCTTCTATTACATTCTCACACCTATCTCTCCCTCACAATTACACTCTCACAATGCCTTTATCTATCACTCTAATACCTTCTATTACATTCTCACACCTATCTCTCCCTCACAATTACACTCTCACAATGCCTTTATCTATCACTCTAATACCTTCTATTACATTCTCACACCTATCTCTCCCTCACAATTACACCCTCACAATGCCTTTATCTATCACTCTAATACCTTCTATTACATTCTCACACCTATCTCTCCCTCACAATTACACCCTCACAACGCCTTTATCTATCACTCTAATACCTTCTATTACATTCTCACACCTATCTCTCCCTCACAATTACACCCTCACAACGCCTTTATCTATCACTCTAATACCTTCTATTACATTCTCACACCTATCTCTCCCTCACAATTACACCCTAGCCTTATCTATCACTTACCTTCTATTCTCACTATCCTCTCAATACCTCAGCTATCCTATTATTCATTCTCACACCTATCTCTCCCTCACAATTACATTCTCACAACGCCTTTATCTATCACTCTAATACCTTCTATTACATTCTCACACCTATCTCTCCCTCACAATTACACCCTCACAACGCCTTTATCTATCACTCTAATACCTTCTATTACATTCTCACACCTATCTCTCCCTCACAATTACACCCTCACAACGCCTTTATCTATCACTCTAATACCTTCTATTACATTCTCACACCTATCTCTCCCTCACAATTACACTCTCACAATGCCTTTATCTATCACTCTAATACCTTCTATTACATTCTCACACCTATCTCTCCCTCACAATTACACCCTCACAACGCCTTTATCTATCACTCTAATACCTTCTATTACATTCTCACACCTATCTCTCCCTCACAATTACACTCTCACAATGCCTTTATCTATCACTCTAATACCTTCTATTACATTCTCACACCTATCTCTCCCTCACAATTACACTCTCACAATGCCTTTATCTATCACTCTAATACCTTCTATTACATTCTCACACCTATCTCTCCCTCACAATTACACCCTCACAACGCCTTTATCTATCACTCTAATACCTTCTATTACATTCTCACACCTATCTCTCCCTCACAATTACACCCTCACAACGCCTTTATCTATCACTCTAATACTTCTATTACATTCTCACACCTATCTCTCCCTCACAATTACACCCTCACAATGCCTTTATCTATCACTCTAATACCTTCTATTACATTCTCACACCTATCTCTCCCTCACAATTACACCCTCACAATGCCTTTATCTATCACTCTAATACCTTCTATTACATTCTCACACCTATCTCTCCCTCACAATTACACCCTCACAACGCCTTTATCTATCACTCTAATCCTTCTATTACATTCTCACACTATCTCTCCTCACAATTACACTCTCACAACGCCTTTATCTATCACTCTAATACCTTCTATTACATTCTCACACCTATCTCTCCCTCACAATTACACCCTCACAATGCCTTTATCTATCACTCTAATACCTTCTATTACATTCTCACACCTATCTCTCCCTCACAATTACACCCTCACAACGCCTTTATCTATCACTCTAATACCTTCTATTACATTCTCACACCTATCTCTCCCTCACAATTACACCCTCACAATGCCTTTATCTATCACTCTAATACCTTCTATTACATTCTCACACCTATCTCTCCCTCACAATTACACCCTCACAACGCCTTTATCTATCACTCTAATACCTTCTATTACATTCTCACACCTATCTCTCCCTCACAATTACACCCTCACAATGCCTTTATCTATCACTCTAATACCTTCTATTACATTCTCACACCTATCTCTCCCTCACAATTACACCATCACAATGCCTTTATCTATCACTCTAATACCTTCTATTACATTCTCACACCTATCTCTCCCTCACAATTACACCCTCACAATGCCTTTATCTATCACTCTAATACCTTCTATTACATTCTCACACCTATCTCTCCCTCACAATTACACTCTCACAATGCCTTTATCTATCACTCTAATACCTTCTATTACATTCTCACACCTATCTCTCCCTCACAATTACATTCTCACAATGCCTTTATCTATCACTCTAATACCTTCTATTACATTCTCACAACACTCTTATATCTTATTCCTTATTTGTCTGTAACTTCCGTCTCAGAGAGAAACAAAACCACACAAAACTAGACACACACACAAAACTAGACACACACAAAAATAAAGAAAAAAACCCTCAGCAGGGATTCTGTAAAAGATCTGGTCTTACCACATGTGCCGGCGACTGCAGGTCTGGTGAAGGTCTGGAATCCACATCGTGCCGGCTATCTGCTACAGAGATTGACTCGTGAATATAACGCTGTGTTCATAATAGGGTCAGGGCCTTTTCATGATCGTTTCGTTTGGTTATGTTTTTTACTGTTGTTCATGATGGAATAATTCAAGACGAGTTAGAGTAGATAAGGGGTACTACTTCTTCTTCTTCTTCTTCGAACGCTCAATATCGATGACATTTTAAGCCACTCTTATATTAGATAAAGGTGGCGTATGTGGCTTAGGGATAGTGACTAGGTCTATTAACCCCGACGTTCTGAGTTCGAATCACGCTGCGGACAATTTGGCTGCAAATTGTTTCGCGTGGATTTTTACAAATATGACGATTGCACCACCCGTTCAGAAAGCAATGGCAAACTACTGAACCTAATAATGCCTAGAAAAATCACAAACAGAGTTAAAAACTCTGGGGTTGATTCGCAAAGTTTTGTAAAGGATATGCAATTAACTTTAACTTTTTATGAGATAATCTAAAAACATCGATCTTACACTTCAGAACCATCTTCTGATACATCTTTTACTGTCTTGTTAGTTAGCTCCTACATCACGACAGTAAGTAAATAGGTATGTGATCTGAACTTGTATGTGATCTGAACCTAAGAGCGATTGTACGTTGTACCAGTTATGCAACTAAAGATAAGCAGCACATCCAATTTCTGCAACGCTTTTTTATTTACTAGGTAACTTTCTTAGGCACCTACATTATCTGCCTCTTACGACATGCCCTGTAGATCGCAGTGTTACTATTCTTTGCTCCCCTCTCGAGCCCCGGCAACACATGGGCAAAATGTAATATAAGTCATCAATCAATGTTGGTTTCATTAGAAGAACAGTCGGAACACCACTTGCTATTAGATTTATTGAAAAACAGAGACTCAAATGGTTTGGTCACTTGGTCAGAATGAACCGAATACACCAGTTGCAAGAGCGTACAACCTGAAAATGGAATCATCAAGAGGAAGGGGCAGACCAAGAAAAGATGGGTTGATGGCGTTACAGACATATTAAAACTCCACAATACCACACCATATCAAGCAACCGAGCGTGCATTATCTCCGAAACCGATCATCAGTTAAACCTGCTACGCCTAGCGGCAAAAAAGTAGAGAAGGACAAAAGAAAAGAAGAAAGAAAGAAGAATTAATGTTGGATAATTGTTGATTTTGACTTTAATTTGGAATATTTTGTAACTTTTGGTACAATTCTTTGCTCCATTGAAAGCTCCGGCAGCGCACGTGTGGATGAGGGGTACAAAAGTTAATTGCATATCCTTTACAATACTTTTTTATATTGTGTACCCACTGTATCGGAATGTATCCACTGTATCGGAGAGTGTATCACTGTATCGAGTGTATCCACTGTATCAGATGTATCACTGTATCGGATGTCATGTATCCACTGTATCGGAGTGTATCCACTGTATCGGAGTGTATCCACTGTATCGGAGTGTATCAACTGTATCGGAGTTTATCCACTGTATCGGAGTTTATCCACTGTATCGGATTATCCACTGTATCGGAGTGTATCCATCGATATCTGTATCGGAGTGTATCACTGTATCGGAGTGTATCACTGTATCGGAGTATCACTGTATCGAGTGTATCACTGTATCGGATGTATCCACTGTATCGGAGTGTATCCACTGTATCGGAGTTATCCACTGTAGTCCACGTATCGGAGTATCCACTGTATCGGAGTGTATCCACTGTATCGGAGTGTATCCACTGTCATTCCGCGAGTTATCCACTGTATCGGAGTGTATCCACTGTATCGGAGTGTATCCACTGTAGTCGGGTGTATCCACTGTATCGGAGTGTATCCACTGTATCGGAGTGTATCCACTGTATCGGAGTGTATCCACTGTATCGGAGTGTATCCACTGTATCGGGTTATCCACTGTATCGGAGTGTATCCACTGTATCAGAGTGTATCCACTGTATCGGAGTGTATCCACTGTATCGGAGTGTATCCACTGTATCGGAGTGTATCCACTGTATCGGGGTTTGTATCACTGTATCGGAGTGTATCCACTGTATCGAGGTATCCACTGTATCGGAGTGTATCCACTGTATCGGAGTGTATCATGTATCAGTGTATCACTGTATCGGGTGTATCCACTGTATCGGAGTGTATCCACTGTATCGGAGTGTATCCACTATATCGGAGTGTATCCACTGTATCGGGTTTATCCACTGTATCGAGTGTATCCACTGTATCGGAGTGTATCCACTGTATCGAGTGTATCCACTGTATCGAGTGTATCCACTGTATCAGGTGTATCCACTGTATCGGAGTATCATTATCATTTAAGTCGCACTGCCTATTGAAAATCTGCTCATGTGGTCAAATCATTTAATTTGTTGTTACTTGACGAAGCTTAGTATTGATGTTGTACCCATTAATTTCCTGATGTTTTCATTCTTAAATCAGTCTTTTCATGATACTACCAGTTTAGACATTATATCTCTGTCGTAAATAGTTTTCCCTTACTAGTCATATGAATTATAGCCAACTTCGTGGATTGCAATCTGAAAGAGATCTATTTGAATCAGATATACCTTGGTAATATCTTTCTTAATTAATTATATCTGGGCGATATCCATTTTGATTATATGTTCGACAATGTGAATTTTGAGCTTTATGAGACAATTCATATCTTTATTTAATGATGTTGCAATGTCCATCTTAATTGTACGTGAATAATGGCCATCTTAATTGTACGTGGACAATGTACATCTTAGTTATATGCTGGCAATGTCCATCTTAGTTATATGTTGGCAATGTACATCTTAGTTATACGTGAACAATGTCCATCTTAATTATATGCTGGCAATGTACATCTGAATTATATGCGGGCAATGTACATCTGAATTATATGCGGACAATGTCCATCTTAATTATATGCGGACAATGTCCATCTGAATTATTTGCAGGCACTGTCCATCTGAATTATATGCGGACAATGTCCATCTTAATTATATGCGGACAATGTACATCATCTTAATTATATGCGGACAATGTACATCATCTTAATTGTATGCGGGCAATGTACATCATCTTAATTATATGCGGACAATGTACATCATCTTAATTATATGCGGACAATGTCCATCATCTTAATTATATGCGGACAATGTCATCATCTAATTATATCGGACAATGTACATCATCTTAATTATATGCGGACAATGTCCATCATCTTAATTATATGCGGACAATGTACATCTTAATTATATGCGGACAATGTACATCTGAATTATATGCGGGCAATGTCCATCATCTTAATTGTATGTGGGCAATGTCCATCTTAATTGTATGTGGGCAATGTCCATCTTAATTGTATGTGGGCAATGTCCATCTTAATTGTATGCGGGCAATGTCCATCTGAATTATATGTGGCATGTCCATCTTAATTGTATGTGGGCAATGTCCATCATCTGAATTATATGCGGGCAATGTCCATCTTAATTATATGCGGGCAATGTCCATCATCTTAATTGTATGTGGGCAATGTCCATCTTAATTGTATGTGGGCAATGTCCATCTTAATTGTATGTGGGCAATGTCCATCATCTGAATTATATGCGGGCAATGTCCATCATCTGAATTATATGCGGGCAATGTCCATCTTAATTGTATGTGGGCAATGTCCATCATCTGAATTATATGCGGGCAATGTCCATCATCTGAATTATATGCGGGCAATGTCCATCTTAATTGTATGTGGACAATGTCCATCATCTGAATTATATGCGGGCAATGTCCATCTTAATTGTATGCGGGCAATGTCCATCTTAGTTATATGCGGACATTGTTCATCCTCCATTCTTCGTTTCGTTCTCGTGAAGTATTGTATATATATCTTCAGTTGTATCTATTGTTTATACAAGATTGTATCCAGTAGAGATTCCCATCATGTCCAAATGTTGTCCGCTATGATTATATCCTTGAGGAATGTCCATCATATCCATACGCTGTCCGGCGTTGATTGTATCCAGGAGGGGTTCCCATCTTAATAATATCCAGACAATTTCCTTCCTCGCTTTCTTATTTTATTATTTTCTCTCTACCTTCGTTCTGAAACTCATTCTATCAACGCGCCGAACAGAAATTCCGCTAACATCAGGCACACGTCGTTGTGGTACAGAAACATCTGGCATGGCGACAGTGGGTCTGGCTAGAATCTGTACAAAACATCAACTTTTCCTATCTCGTACATATCTTACCTCGCAGACTTTCAGGTCGTGTTCACATCACTAAACTTTTCCTTCTTGCCAAACCCCCCAACAAACTGTCTTACGTTTTCGCGAGAGATACAACTGGTTCATTCACGCGGCTATAACAGGCTTCGATTTCAGTGAAGATTGTAAACACTCGATACTGTTCATTGTAAGAACAGTAATAGAGTCAGCAGAATTGCCTCTTTGAATTCTTGACGAATGTTGCCTCTTTGTGTTGTTGATGCTTTGTTCTTGAATCTTAAATAAAATATTGACTCTTTCAATTGTTTACAAGTACTGTTTTTTGGTGTTTAGGACGAGTGTTGCCTCTTTGAATTCTTGTAGAGTATTGCCTCTTTGAATTCTTGTAGAGTATTGCCTCTTTGAATTCTTGTAGAGTATTGCCTCTTTGAATTCTTGTAGAGTATTGTCTCTCTGAATTCTTGTAGGGTATTGTCGATCTGAATTCTTGTAGAGTATTGCCTATCTGAATTCTTTTAGAGTTTTGCCTCCCTGAATTCTTGTAGAGTATTGCCTGTTTGAATTCTTGTAGAGTATTGTCTCTCTGAATTCTTGTAGGGTATTGTCGATCTGAATTCTTGTAGAGTATTGCCTATCTGAATTCTTTTAGAGGTTTTGCCTCCTGAATTCTTGTAGAGTATTGCCTCTCTGTATTCTTGTAGAGTATTGTTGCTCTGAATTCTTGTAGAGTATTGTTTGTCTGTCTATCTAGAGTATTGTTTGTCTGTCTAATTGAAGTATTGTTTGTCTGTCTGAATTCTTGTAGAGTATTGTCGCTCTGAATTCTTGTAGAGTATTGTTTGTCTGTCTGAATTCTTGTAGAGTATTGTTTGTCTGTCTGAATTCTTGTAAGTATTTGTCGCTCTGAATTCTTGTAGAGTATTGTTTGTTTGTCTGAATTCTTGTAGAGTATTGTCTGTCTGATGTCTTGTATGATTGATTCTTGTAGAGTATTGTTTGTTTATTGTATTGTCCTTAATTCTTGTAGAGTATTGTCGCTCTGAATTCTTGTAGAGTATTGTTTGTTCTGTCTGAATTCTTGTAGAGTATTGTCCATCTGAATTCTTGTGACGTTGTGCTCTGAATTCTTGTAGAGTATTGTTTGTCTTCTAATTCTTGTAGAGTATTGTTTGTCTGTCTAATTCTTTGTATTGACTTCTGCTATATTTTCCTTAGTATTTACTACTTTCTTCTTGCTACTATTGTCCTTTACGTATCTTAATACTTTCTTCTGCTACTATTGTCCTTTACGTATCTTACTACTTTCTTCTTGCTACTATTGTTCTTTACGTATCTTACTACTTTCTTCTGCTACCATCGTGCAAACTTGTCACCTCAGAATGCAACAAATAAAGATATATTAGCAATGTTTATGAGATAAAGGTGGCGTCTTGGCTTAGGGATAGTGACTAGGTCTATTAACCCCGACGTTCTGAGTTCGAATCACGCTGCTGACAGTTTGGCTGCAAATTGTTTCGCGTGGATTTTTACAAAAATGACGATTGCACCAAACGTTCAGAAAGCAATGGCAAACTACTGAACGTAATAATGCCTAGAAAAATCACAAACAGAGTTAAAAACTCTGGGGTTGATTCGCAAAGTTTTGTAAAGGATATGCAATTAACTTTAACTTTTTATGAGATAATCTAAAAATATCGATCTTACACTTCAGAACTATCTTCTGATACATCTTTTACTGTCTTGTTAGTTAGCTGCCCTACATAACGACAGTAAGTAAATAGGTAAATCGTAGCATATCCTTTACAGGACGTGGCCATCAACCACAGTAAACGAGTCGTTGATTTTCTAGGCACCACTTATACTTTCAGTAGTTTGCCACTGCTTTCTGAACATTGAGGTCTATTTTTACCTTTTGTAAAATCCCACAGAAACGAATTTGCTTCCAAACTTGCCACCATGGGATTTCCTCTCTCTCTCTTGCGATCACGCCCAACCGATGTACCAGACTTTCCTATAAATTCTATTCATGTGGAAATCTGATTCATGCAGCCTTAGTATTGGTGTATTTTACGTCACATCTTCAGCACTATTTGGAGCTCTGGTGCTTATCCTTCGGCGATGTGTCCGGTTTCAGCCAGCGTTTACTCGGTTCCCTCTCCGTTCTGTAGCCATCTAGTGTTTTTTACGGTGGGGAGTAGCTAGCTCCACGCCCAACCTCCTTAATCGCCTCTTACGACATTCTTGACAGATAACAGTGGTTCTATTCTTTACACCACAATGTGGGCCCCGGTAACCACTCTGGCACCATGGGATTTGAACCAGGTACGATTGGGTTTGTGATCGAGCTTGCTACCGCTTGAGTTACAGACGTGACAGTACACATGTGTACTCCGTTTAATCTCCTTTGTCTTATCACTGGCGACAACGAGACGATCCAGCCTATTCTGGTATATCTCTACAGATCTCTAGAATTGTATGTGCCCGTGGTAGGTAACTAGTTGTTCAAACTATCAGGGGTTTATAAGGGGTCTCTGTTGAACGATTGACAAGTCCCTGTGAGTGCGGTTCAATTCCGCGGTCTGGCAGAAAAGCCATAGGTTTTCCAGATTTACGGTGTTCGTGGCACCGAACCGAAGGGTTGCAATGTCCATGGCGCCGAGCCGAAGAGCTGAAAGCCCAAGTGCTTCTGGATCGGAAAAAAGGAGGTGGCTCTGTGACGTAGAGGCTAGGTTCTCATCTCTCGTGCCAAAGGTACCAGCTTCGTTCCCTCCTGGAACCATCTTGAAATTTTTCCAGAGATTCGCTGATCTCAGTGTAGGTGAAATCGATTTCCTAGTTAAATCGGAGACGGACGATAAAACGTAGATCCCGTGTTCAATTTGAGCACGTTAAAAAACCCTTGGCAGTTCAAATTCGAGAAGAGTAGGCCGGAAAGCTTCTGCCCGGGCAAAGTTCATTAGAAAAGATTAAATATAAAATTCCTGCAAAAATATCTTCACCATCTTCAAAATTACATCTGGTACCCTCGCCGGTGTTACGGAGCTCGTGCACTGCAGTTGAGATCTTCCGTCTAAGAAAAAGCGGGCACACATGGTTACTGACCGAAGTGCAATGATGATGGTCATATTAATCTATCAATTAATCCACAATCTATCCGACAGACAGAATTAGGGTGTCTATGCTCAGAAAAACATTCAGACAGTTGTGTTCATTGTTTATCAAGTAACATTCCATATAGATATATTATATTTCTTTTTTGGTCAAATTGGAAATAAATAAAGTCAAATAGGTAAATTGATAACTGAAGTTAGTTACTGCTCTCCGCTTCTCGTGGAGCATAGGGCCTCAACAGTTGTTGGCCACTTTTCTCGGTCTCTGGATGTTTTCTTTAAGGTCTCCCAGGACAGTTGAACACTCTTCAGTTCATCAAGAAGATTTCGTCTCCAGGTCTGTTTAGTGCATCTTATTTTTCGTTTTCCTTGCGGTTCCACTCAAGTGCTTGTCTAGTGACACTCAACTGTGTGTTCCGTAAGGAATGCCCGACCCATTGCCATTTTCTACTCTTAACCTGGGTCACCATGGGTTCCTGTCCTGTTTTTATCCACAGATTTGTGTTTGCAACTCTGTTATACCATCTTTGTCTGAGAATCCGTCGAATACATCCATTGACAAAGGTCTGAATCTTATTTGTATTTAACGTGAGTGACTCGTCACGTTTCTAAGCCATACAGACAAACACAGATTTAACGTGGTGAATCACCACGTTTCTAAGCCATACACAACACAGATTTCACATTTGTATTTAGATCTGTTTAGAATCACCACGTTTCAGAGCCATACATCAACACAGATTTCACATTTGTATTTAACGTGGTGACTCGTCACGTTTCCTAAGACTCATACAGAGTTTGTATCTAACTTGGTGACTCGTCACGTTTCTAAGCCATACAGCAACACAGATTTCACATTTGTATTTAACGTGGTGACTCGTCACGTTTCTAAGCCATACAGTTTCAACACTACGTTTCTAAGCCATACAGCAACACATATTTCACATTTGTATTTAACGTGGTGACTCTTCACGTTTCACATGTTGTATTTGTCTTTGTGACTCGCTACGTTTCTATGCCAAACAGCAACACAGATTTCACATTTGAGCTGAATATCCTGAGCTTTATTTATTGATAAACTACATTTCAGGAAATATAAATATAACATATTTTAATTGTTACAATTTCTTTCTAAATACAGAAATAAGGTGTTTATTGGTTATTGGTTATTGGTTACTAAACTGACGTCATTGCACTCCGGGCAGACCCATAGGTGCTCAGTCTCCCTCAACAGATATCGAAGAATATGCATACTGATGGTTCCTGTGACTCGCTGATTAAACACACCTCTCACTCTGCCTCTAAGGCATCCAGTTCGACTTGAACAACGGGTAACTCCAAACTGTTTAAATCGCTTGATCGATTCAACATCGATTTTAGTGTACTCATCCAACAGAGAGTCGCGAAGAGACCGAAGAATATCCCCTTATCCATCTTCAACTCCCCAACAATCGATGCTGCTGATGCAAGCCTGACCACTCTTCATTACCGTAAACACCCGCATGTCCGGTACAGTATATCCACGTAAGCCGCTGGAGGTTAGAAACTTCTATAGACATCCACTCATACCGAAACCTGCCCTTCTGGATCTTGTGAAGCATCGACTGAGAGTCAGATACAACAACTGCCCCAGTAAATGAAGTCCCAGAAATCCAATGAACGTGTTTATTGGGTTGATAACACGCTGCACTACTAACAGGGTCAGTGGAAACCCTGAGTTCGAGACCAGTTTTAGCCAAAAATGATAAGTGTGCACACCGTAACGTGATTAGACTATACACACCTTGATCCTTTACTTGGGGATCTAAATCACAAGTACCTTTGAAGTCGGAGTAAGACTCGTCTGAATGGTGATAAGAAAAGCAAACTTCCTAGCAAAAAAATTAGAGCGCCATCGCATAGACATGATTACACCTGAATTCATTGCTGAAAAATAAAAATAAAGTATTTATTACAAACAGTGGGGATAAACGAGGAATGGAAAAAAACAGAGAGAGATACACTTGGGAGGGAAACATTAGGGAACGGGACATGAAATAGTATGTCGCCCGCCTGCCCAGCGTGTTCGTAGCGCGTTGAATGACGGGTGACAAGTTCCCAGTGAGTACGGTTCAATTCTGCGGGCTGGCAGAAAAGCCACAGGTTCAGAGTGTACAGTCAAGGTAAGAGATATAACGGGTTAGACAGCCATTGCAGTCAATCTTCGGTGCGAAGAATGAACATGATTGTTTGTTATTGATTGATTGATTATTGATTGAATGATTGATTGATTGATTGATTGATTGATTGAAATAGATTTGTCTATGTGTTATTTATTACGTATGAAATGGCTTCAAAACAAAATATAAGAAGGTTCAAAAAACAAGTTGAGTGGGTTTAAACATAAGTTCTAGAGATTGAAGAGCGGAGACTCTACCACTTTTATTAGTGTTGCATACTTGTTTGTGATTGAAAGATCATTGATTGGTTTGGTAGGGTCATCATCATTTCACTTCGATGAGTAACCCTGTGTTCTCTGAAATATGTATTACTCCTGAAGATCTCAGCTGCAGTGCACGAGTTCCTAGTACAGGCGCGAGGGTTTCCTTTGTTGTTTTTAAGAAGAAAACATTTTCTATAAGAATGTTAATTTAATCTTTTAAATTAATATTGCATGGGAAAGCGACTTTGCAGCCTTATCTTATCGATAGTCCACTGCCATTGTCCTTTTACGTGCTAGACTTTAACACGGGACGTATCGTCCGTCTTGGAAATTACCGCAGAAATGGCACGTCACCTGCCGAGAATATTGCACAAAGCACGAACTACGTAGCTCCAGCAACAATCCTAGGGGTCTCCTAGGGAAAAAACTGCACTCGTGAACAGAATGACGCGGTCCAGACCTTCTACTCACAAGGCAAAGGGCTTAACCGCTTAGCCACAGAGAACCCCTTTTGTCGTCAGTTTCAAATAGGACTAGTAACTTGTTCTCACCTACATTGAAATCATGGATCTCTGACAAAATATCCCGATTGTACCACACGGGAAATTAGCGAGTACATTTGAAGCGAAAGAAGGATATTTTACCTCAACGCCACAGAAGATCCCCCAAATTGTAAATGTTCAGTATCTTTTGCAGACCATAGAGAGCAAAGTTGTTGTCACTTTCATTTTCTAGACCCAAGTATACTGGAGGTTGGAGGGTCAATTTCTCTCCTCACTTTTGGAACGCTGATTGTGGAAATTGAACCCATAACCGTTTTGTGCCCTATTCGATAAGCTAACACTTTTACTCATTGCGTTAAATTCTTGCGAGTTGTCTTCGATAAGCTAACACTTTTACTCATTGCGCTAGTTCTTTGCGAGTTGTCTTCGATAAGTTAACACTTTTACTCATTGCGTTAGTTCTTTGCGAGATGACATTAAGTAAACTTGTCTCATTGCGCAGTTCTTTCGAGATGACATTAGTAAATTGTCTCATTGCGCTAGTTCGTTGCGAGTGACATTAGTAAATTGTCCTCATTGTGCAAGTTCTTTACGAGATGACATTAGTAAAATTGTCATCATTGCGCTAGTTCGTTGCGAGATGACATTAGTAAAATTGTCATCATTGAGCTAGTTCGTTGCGAGATGTCATTAGTAAAATTGTCCTCATTGCGCTAGTTCTTTGCGAGTTGTCATTAGTAAAATTGTCTGTAGCATTTTCTTATCTTATGATATAAAGTGGTTATACCTTCACATTTCTTGAACCTAGTGGGCAGGATGTAGAAGGGCCAATTCCTTTCCTCACGTGTGCAGCGTCGAGAGTGAGATTGGACCTACAACCATCATGTGTCCGAGTCGATTGACAAGCGCTTATGCATTACGATAATTCGTCCTACAAGTCTTGATTACTTGAGCAATATTTTAGTTGTATATATAGTGTCAGTTATGACATATGCAACCCAACAAATGACACTTAAGTCTCAGACAAATCAATGTTATTAATGTCAATGTTTGGCAGAAGAATATTGATTATTTGATTGATTGATTGTTTGACTGATTGTTTGATTGAGTGATTGATTGTTGGTTTGTTTGATTGATAGAATGATTGATTGTTTGATTAATTGATTGTTTGACATATTGATTGATTGATTGATTGATTGATTGATTGATTGATTGATTGATTGATTGATTGATTGATTGACTGTTTGATTGTTTGGTTGATTGATTGGTGATCTCTTTCTTAACAGGTATATCTCAGCTGCAGTGCATGAACTCCGTAGCACCAGCGAGGTTCCCCATACAGAAGAATATTAGGAATCCTTTTGATTTTCGAGTCTCCGGTCTCCGCATCTCTTTAATCCTGTGAGAAGTACGTGCATGTGTGCGTTAATAAATACGAGATTTTGTAACCGCATTTTCGTGGAAACGAGATTGCAATGTGAGATTTTGCTATGTATTTTTTGTGTGAATTGATTGATTGTTTGATTGATTGATTGATGGTATGAATACGAGATTGCAATATGATATTTTATTACGTCTTTGTGGTCGGAAACGAGATTCAATATACGATTCTGATATGTACTTTTTGTGTGAATACGAGATTTTGAAAAGATATTTTCGTGGCCTCCGATAACACACGGCCGGCGGGCTCAGTTAAAAATTCTAGTAAATAAGACCACAACCGTCACGTGATCCTCGTATTCCAGTTTTGTTATATAAAGAATAATTCCTTTAAAAAACAATACAACATGCTAAATCATGATTATATTATGTTACAAATGAAATTGAACACTAACAAATATCAGTTAAAGCTTCTCATGAATAAATAACCGTACATATATGATACAGAAAAATTGCAGAAAAGCTTATAATGTTCTGTTCTTCTTCAGATGCTCCGTATCGACCACATGTTAACTACTCTGTGTGATTTGTATGTGATCTGAGCCTAAGGGCGATTGTACATTGTGTCAGTTATGCACCTACAAGTAGACCAGCATATCCGATTTCTGCGATTTTTTTTACTAGGGTAGTTTCCCCTAGGTCAACATCAGTCGCCTCTTACGACATGCCTTGTAGGTCGCAGGGGTACTATTCTTGCTACCCTAGCGGGCCCCGGCACCACACAGGCTTCAGTGTTCTATTAAACATTTTTTTTTTTAACCATCCCCCATTATACAGGAATTTTCTATATCTAGTCTGAGTTAGTCGACCTTATGTTGCCAGGGTCCACCGATATTTTGTTATGTATTTCTGGTGGGAATACGCGATATTTGATAAAGTATTGAAAATCATTTGTGGATATAAAAAAAAAAGATTTATCCCCAAATTAAGAAGCCGTCATTATCATTGGCAAAAAAAAACATCTGGAAGTTGAAGATATACTGCAAGTTTAAGAAGCAATAACATATACAAACAGATTTAGTTACAGATAGTACTTGCTGTGGGTCCATGGCGAACCTGGCGCCTTCTTGTGTGTTCACGTGTTTTCGCTTACCCCACCATCCTTCAACATGCAGACGAACCCGTCAGCTTAATAACCTAGTGGCGCCAGCCATGTTTTCTTTCTTAATCGTTACACATGTGCATGCGGGTATGGTTTATATTTGTGTAGTGTAGATGCCGGCGTCTGTTTTTGCAAATCTATGATTCCTGTGATGGCTTGGCCATATTGGAAACACGTGTTGCTCAAAGAAATAATGGGTTTCTCCCTCAACGACCTCAAAAGCTACCCATCGTTTAGAAGGGCTATACATTTCCTCTTCAGTTGTCTCCCTCCCTCTTGATATATATATATATATATATATATATATATATATATATATATATATATATATATATATATATATATATATATATATATATATAATAGAAATAGGGAAGACTGCATAAACTTGATAAATAGTGAAACATGTACAAACAAAGTACTATAGTTTTACAAAATACATAAACAGTGACGATAAACAGCAACGTTTCGACCAACAAGGCCCTTATCAAGCAAACGAACAAACAGGAGTGACAAATTAAAATGAAACACAAATGGACGACCAAATACCAACGTATCTAAGGAAAATCTGGAATAAAAACGAATAACGAAATAAATGTAACAAAAAACACACATAAAACTAGAAATAGAAAAGAAACAATGAAACATCTAGTAAATATATAACTTGAATACATGCAACATATACCATATAGATTATAAGCATGGGAAGAAAGTACTAAGAAGCATAAGAATGTAATACATGCAACATATACCCATAGATTACAAAGCATTGGAGAAAGTACTAGAAGCATAAGAATGTAATACGTTGAGCCGCGTGGTCGTAAGGTACCATACAAAGAAATCAACCGATTCTCCAGAGCAAATCGACTACGATCATCAGAGAACATGATCGGATGGCTGTGACCTGGACATCGCAAGCTCCTGAATGGCCAGTATCATTGAAATGGGTAGCTACAGGGTCACAGAGCATTGGCGTATATCGCGCAAGTGTTGGGCGAATCGGTCACTGAGTCTCCTGCCGGTTTCCCCAATATAGGCCTTGTTGTACCGCTTGCAGATAATGGCATAGATAATATTACGGGACTCGCACGTGAAACTGTCTTCAACAACGAACGTGGCTTTTGGAAAAGACACCGTGCGGGTCTGTATTACATAAGCACAAGTGTTACAGCGCCGACCCACGCTGGATGGTGCCAAAATGACTCTGGATGTTTGGCTTGAGGCGACTGTGAACTAACATATCCTTAAGGCTTCTGTCCCGTCTGTACGCCAGCAAAGGATAGTGTTGGAAGATTGAACGTGTATCAGGATCAGACTGAAGAATGGAGAGATGACGGAATAAGACTTTCTTCACAAAGGAACTATGAGGGTGGAAAGTTAAGAAAAGTTTCACCCTGTCAGAATTGGAAGTTCTATGCTGGTTAGAGCCTCCTGGCGAGAAATTTGCTGAACGCCCCGCATAGCAGAAGCAAGCACCTTATCCGGGTATAAGCGCTTACGAAAGAAATCCAGCATCTCGTGAGCTCTATCGCGGAAATCGTCGTCCTCGCTACAGAGGCGACGAAGGCGCAAGTTGAAGATGGAAAAGAATCCGACAAGCCTGGGAAGGGGAAAGAGGTATAAAGAAAAAAACTATGTGCATCAGTAGGCTTGTAGTATACTGATGTAGTGATGGTGGATAGGCTGATAGTGATAGTGATGTCAAAGAAGTTACAGATAAATCTTTGGCCTTGGCATCTTCATATCAGCCTATCACCATCACTACATCAGCTAAGCCTCTGATGCCACATGAATTTTCTTCTTTCCTCTTCCCATTCCCAGGCTGTCGTCTTACCATTCTCTCAACTCTTGCGCCTTCGTCGCCTCTGCTAAAGGCCATTTCTCGATGAACTCTTCGAACTGCATTTAAACCCGGATAACTGCTTCTGCTTGCATGCGGCGCATGAATTCCTCTCATAGCGCTGAACTTCAATTCTGACGAGGGGAGACTGTCTTAACTTTCCCTCACTCAGCTGTGAAGTCCGTAACTCTCCATTCTTCAGTCTGATCTGCTCGCAAACTTCACGCTATCCTTTGGTGCGTACGGCAGGACAGAAGCGCAGAGATATGTTAGTTCAGGGGCTCAACCAAACGTCAGAATCGCAGCACCTCAATGTGCCCTCTGCACTGTGCTATGTATCTGACCCCACGTGTCTTTCAAAAGCCCGTTGAACAGTTTCACGTGCTCCTGATATGCTGTGTGCCGTATCTGCAAGCCGTGCAAATGGGAAACCGGCAACTCGGTTTGCCCAAGCTCGCGCCGCTCATGTGACTGCTAATACCTAATGATACTGGCCTTCAGAAGACTCGATGTCGTGCAACATCCGTCATGTTCTGATGATTGATCGGTTATCTCTTTGTATGTACCTTGCGACCGCGCGGCAGTTATTATTGCTCTTTTGCTCTATTCTGCTTTGTAATCTCTATAGGATGTATGTTTCATATTATTCTTATGCTTCTTTGCTCTCTTCCATGCTATAATCTGCTGTAGGGTATGTTGCATGTATTCAAGTTATTTACTAGATGTTTCTTGTTTCTTCTTTTCAATTTTATATGTGTTTTTGTGTATTTATTTCGTTATTCTTCGATTTTCCAGATCGTTGGTATTTGGTCGTCCATGTTCCATTTAATTGCACTCTTTATTCTTTGCAGATAAAAGCACTGTTGTCGAACTTCTGTTTATGTCATGTTTGTTTTTGTAAAACTATAAGTACTGTTTGTACGTGTTTCCTTATATAATATATATAAACTTATATTTCATTTATTGGGAATACAAGAAAGTTGTAGGTTTATTCCCACACTATACTTCTCAAGTCTGAGTAAGACTGGATAAAATGGTTAAGGGCACGTATGATAAGGAAAGCAAGCCTTCACGAAAAAAAAATATCAGCGTTGCCATATTAGGTACTCTGACTATGTCTTAATTCATAGCTGGCGATCAAATACACAAAATTCCCAAACTCGAGGTTTCCCACGGGAGGAAAGGAATTGACTCTCCTACCTTTTATCACATTTCATCCTATACAATTAAAATGAGACGATACTTCTTACTGTAAAGCTGTCCAACGTTTTTATGTCTTGGGGCTCATTTGATCCATGATTGTGAAGACGCGGGCGCAATGTGAAAATTGTAATCCTACTACTAATGCTAATTGGCAAAACACGTAAAAACAAAGTACTGTAGTTACTAATACTAATGGCGAGACACGTAAAAACACAGTACTGTAGTTACTAATACTAACATGATACTAATACTAACATAATAACAATAATAATAATTTCTCTCGTACCGTTATACGTTATATAGGGCCTGCAAGTAATTTCTCCATACCGCTCTATCCTGGGCAACTCGCTCAATCTCCTCCGTTGAACTCAGATCGATATTTCCTGCCTCACTCAGCAAAGTTCGTTTCAGGGTCTCCTTAGGTCGACCTCTCTTTCTTCAACCCTTTGCATCCCACTTCAATGCCTGCTTTGATATTCGTTGATCATTTCTCCTCAAGGTGTGCCCAACATATCTCCATCTTCTCTTTCTTATAACAGTTGTCACTAGTGGTTGACCAGACATGTCTCTGATTTCATCACTTCTCCTGAATTCGTTCCATTTTATATTCATTATTTTTCGCAGACATCTATTTTCAAATGCATTCAACTTGCTTTCTATATCTTTAGTTATTTTCCAACTCTCGCTGGCATATGTTAGGATTGATACAACATTTGAATTGAAAATTCGTAATTTAGTTTTAATACTATATAACTTGTTCCATATTTTATTTAGACTTTTAAAAGCTGATGTTGCTTTGCCAATTCGTATCATAATTTCTTTTTAACATTTCCTGTGCAATCAAAATTGCTACCTAAATAGGTGAACTGCTCTTTATTTTTATCATTTTAGATTCCAGTGTGATATCTGCATTACTTGTCATAGGTGTCTTCATTATATTTGTTTTTCATAGCTTATCTGCAGTCCAGCTTTTGATGCTATAGATGACAAGTTGTCTGTTTTCTTTGCATATCTTGGTTGTTTCTACTTAACAAGGCAATATCATCTGCAAAATCCAAATCTTCTAGTTGACTATTTTCTACCCAATCGATACCAGTTTCGCCCCTGCAACATTTTCGCATCACCCAGCCAATGTAATGTAACTAACATAATAGTAATAGTAAATAATATGTCGATGCTTTCTTCAGTGAAAAAGTAACGGGCTGTGTTAAATGACATCAGAATAGATACAAAATGAAGACAGTGAAAAGACAGATGATAAAAAGTATTTTTCTATCAACACTTTGTTACCAGTGCCAAACTTGGTCTCTGACAGAAACACAACACAGAAAGCACACCCTGTGTGAGAATAAATGCTTGAGGAAGGCAGTGGGAGTCACCAGGAAAGACAGACTACGAAATGAGGACATCAAAAGCAGAGTGGGCATAACTTCATGCACCGAATACATCGAAGACAACAAATGCAGTGATTTGGACATTTAATGATAATGAAATACAACCAACCACCAATAACAGCATACAATAAAAAGAGATCGGTTACTAGAGCTAAGGGAAGACAAAGAAAAGATGGATATACAATATCAAGACCACACTACATAAACACGGACATAACACAACAAGGGCGACTCATCTGGTCCTAGAATGCAAATTAAAGCTCCCACCCCTACGCTTAACGGCAAGAGTGGACATCCAACTACATCTTCCACCTGAGAATTGACAATAGACAAAATAAAGCAAGACGGGAAAATCGTCAACATGTGAGTGCTAGGAAAATCGTCAACATGTGAGTGCTAGGAAAATCGTCAACATGTGAGTGCTAGGAAAATCTTCAACATGTGAGCGCTAGGAGAATCGTCAACATGTGAGTGCTAGGAAAATCGTCAACATGTGAGTGCTAGGAAAATCGTCAACATATGAGTGCTAGGAAAATCGTCAACATGTGAGTGCTAGGAAAAACTGAAAATAGTTTTTTTTCATAAGATCCGATTAGCGATAGAACTATGGCGCCATGAATGTATGACACGGGCGCCATGGCGCCTGACAGCGCTAAGTTAGACATTACCGCTTCAAAGCTTTTAGGAATATTATTATTATTATATTGTGCATATCTATCGATATATTTTTCATTTTTTTCCCGATCCAGAAGAACTTGAGCTTTCAGTTCTTCGGCTCGGTGCCATGGACATGGTAACCCTTCGGCTCGGTGCCATGGACATTGTAACCCTTCGGCTTGGTGCCATGGACATCGTAACCCTTCGGCTTGGTGCCATGGACATCGTAACCCTTCGGTTCGGTACCACGAACAATAGCTAAATGTTATTTAACATTTACGTTAAAAGTCGTTGTATTGATTTTCTGAAACCATATTGCGCCAGTGTGTTGCCAATGCTCTCATGGAGAGCAAAGAATTGTAACACTGCGACCTACACAATATGTCGTAAGAGGCGACTGAGTTAGGCGCCTAGGAAACTACCCTAGTAAATAACAAGCGTCGCAGACATCGGATGTGCTGGCCGACTTGTAAGCGCATAACTGGCACACCGTACGATCGCTCTTAGGCTCAGATCACATAAAAATCACAAAGAATGGTTAACAAGTGGTCGATGTGGAGCGGTCGAAGAAGAAACCATATTGGTTATTGAACCTACGTCATAGTACTCTAGGCAGACCAATAGGTGCTCAGTCTCACAAAACAGATGTCGTAAAGGTATACATGCTGAAGGTTCTTATGAAACAAATACTGCAGCTGGGTTATGGTTATGTAGCGGATCTTAAGACGGAACGAAAAGGCCCCTGGTGAGTTCGTTAATTACATATTTGCGTTTAGGGTATACAACTTATGTTCGGTAAAACTCCTTTTTTCTCTTTGTCTGTTGGGATTCTGTAGTGTGGGGGGAAAGTTTCCATTGATCTCTAAACTCGATGTAGGTGAGATCTGGTACCTAGTCATATCGGAGACGACAGATAAATCTTTGGCTCCATGTCTAAATTGAGCACGTAAAGAAACTTTTGATGAAAATCTGTTAAAGTAGGCTGCAAAGTAGGCTGTTAAAGTAGGCGAGACAAAGCAGCTTCACGAGTAAAATTCATTAGCAATTAAAATAAAATTCCTGTTAAATTTTAAACATCTTAAAAAAAATAACATGGGGATCCTCCCAGCAGCTACGGAGTACGTGCACTACCATTGAGCTCTTTCTGTACAAAACAATGACACATGGTTATTTATCGAAGTGCAATGATGATACCACAATCAATCAATATCTTTTTCACAAGCCGATAACTTTGTAATATAGCTTAGCACAATTAAATGCATGTTCAGCTAAACGAGTCTCTTATTGCTCAGTATGTTAAACGAGTTAAAATAACGTTGAGAAAATGAAATTTTACCCGCCTTTCTTCGAAAGCAGACGCCAATTGTGAACCCCGGGTGGTAGAGTGGTAGGAAAACATAGACGCAGTCTATATCTGATTGGCCAAGAGTGTTTATGACGTGTAGGTAGTGTAAAATGTCGGAAGCAGACTTCTCACGCCGATTGGTTAACAACAAGGTGCCGAGCTGTCCCATGTTTGTGGAAAGAAAAAAATCAACCCAAAATTGACGTTTTTCTCACTGATAGCCTATCTTCTACTAGAATGAGAAACGATCTGAGAAGCCGGGAGGGATGATGAGAAAATGATTATATGAAAGGAAAACGAAGAGAGTCATCGGTAGAAACCGAATCCTCTTGTCTGTAAAACAATGTGGTCTAGCTAGCGTATGTATGATAGACAAATTTACAAAGAAAATTTCTGGAAAGGTGGAGGAGAAAAAAGTCAAGACGGAATGTTTGTATTTATACATTATGCCAGAACGTATGCTAGCGTACGGGAACAGGCGTGAGTGTAAAAACACTTGGCCGTGTTGTGTCTAATTGATGCACTACAGAACAGCTGGAAGAGATACCTGGTTCAAAGATGAGAAGCCAACAGAAGGGGGGTAGGTGAATGCTCGTAGGTCGACTGGCGCCACAACACCTGCCGTTTGATATCTTCCAGACCTGGTACTGTCACTGAGTCTACGCCTGGCATCGGCTCTGCGTGTTTGTTGGAGGTTGATGTATTTAACAGATCTCCGTCATCGCTCTGAACTCTTAAATTTGCATAGGTTTTTTTTGTATAGCACAGGGTAGTTGGTGATATTTTCTGTGATATATCAGTTACCTTTATTGTGATATATTTGTTATCTTTCTTGTGACATATTAGTTATCTTTGTGGTGACAATCAGTTATCTTTCTTGTGACATATTAGTTATCTTTGTTGTGACAATCAGTTATCTTTGTTGTGACATATCAGTTATCTTTCTGTGACAAATCAGTTATCTTTCTGACAATCAGTTATCTTTATTGTGACAAATCAGTTATCTTTGCTTGACAATCATATTTATCTTTTTGTGCACAATCAGTTATCTTTGCTGTGACAATCAGTTATCTTTTGTGATCAGTTATCTGCTGACAATCAAGTTATCTTTGCTGCCACAATCAGTTATCTTTGCTGCCACAAATCGTTATCTTTTGCTGCCACAAATCAGTTATCTTTGCTCCACAAATCATTATCTTTGCTGCCACAAATCAATTATCTTTGCTATCCAACATTAGAAATCAGTTATCTTTGCTATAACAAATTAGCTATCTTTGCTATAACAAATTAGCTATCTTTGATGGCAAAGGAAGACCATGACAACGGTTGCAACAAGGTATTTAGGAAACAATAAACGCGACGATGGGTAGGTCAGAAGAACCTCATGTATGTCTGAACTTCTAGAAAGACACAAAGATATTATAACCTGTCTAGTTTGTAAGCCTCTATGAATAACTTTACGAAATCACGCAATTCTTTGAAGCCCTTGGTTCTTCCATATTATGGGGGACTCTGTAGCTAAGTGGGCTCTGTCTCGCGTTCCAGGACTCTGTAGCTAAGTGGTTAAGCTCTGTCTCGCGTTCCAGGACTCTGTAGCTAAGTGGTTAAGCTCTGTCTCGCGTTCCAAAGATCGTGGGTTCCAATCCGTTCCGCGAGGTTCTGTTCACGATCGCATTTTTGTCAGAGACTTCTATGATTGTTGTGAGAGCTACGGAGTTTGAGCGTTATGCAATACTCTAAGAAGATGTCGTACCACTTCTGCTAAGAGGGACCAAGATATATGAAGCAAAACTCGGTACAATGAAGTCAATTCTTTGGCTTTAGACCATTTGATATTCTTCTTCTACGTTCTCACTAGATTGGGATTTCGGACTCTCCAATAAAGGCAACCGTCTGCCTCAGATTATCAGCCACGCCATACAGTTTGTCTTCTGCGTTCTCACTAGATTGGGATTTCGGACTCTTGGGATACAGTTTGTCTTGAACACTAGTGCAAGTGGGCCACCTCTTTCTTCTCAAGTCTGCATACTGGGGGCAGCTCTGTAGAATATAATTCCTATGATTTCTGCTTCACTGTCTGTGTCCACCTCCTCCCGCAGTAAGTTTTGGCCACCCTCATGATGGTAGGTCTGACATTCTTACTGCGTGGCTAAATCTCCGAGGCAGATTGGCGACCGTAGAATCCGTTATCACATTCCTCATTGTGAGGGTCGTTGCACCATATTATGCGCCTTACGGCCTGGTGCATCCGTTTTCTGCAAGCATTTGTTTCAGGTTAGCATTCCCTAGCGGACACATTCATCCGATTTCAGCCAAACATCCTTAGTCGCCTCTTACGACATGCATGGCACGTAACAATGGTTCTATTCTTTACACCCCAAATTTGGTCCCCGGTAACCACTCGGGCGAACCATTTGATATTATGACTGAGATAACGTGATGTTGATATGATTGAGATAACATGATGATATGATTGAGATAACATGATGATGTGATTGAGATAACATGATGATATGATTGAGATAGCATGATGTTGATATGATGGCATCCTTCTAGTCTTGAGAAACAATAGATAGAGTTTATTTCTGCCTCTTTCTAGTAGCACAATGTACGTCAGCAAACTGTCCAAGTCTGACTCAACCAGTTCTTAGATACGTTTCAGAACGTCCCCAGGAGAATCAGTCGCTTTGTGAGCTCCCAGTCGCTTCAATAAACGATTGGCAGCAGCATAGCGAAAAGAGTAAGGTGGTAAACTATGATAAGAGCTCTATAGGTTTGTAAATCCAAAGATTTGATTCGGTTTTCAGAACCCTTTTAACACTTCTTTTCTTCTTCTATCTTCCATATCGACACTTCTTTTTTCTTTATATTCATATGAACCTTCTTTTCTTCTTTACATTCTATCGCCTTCTTTTCTTCTTCTATCATTCCATATCGAACGACCTTTTTTATTTCTATGATTCCAATCGGACCGTCTGTTTCTTTTTACAGTTATGATCAAGTAACACTTCGATCTTCCTGCCACGCTTTCTTTCTACATTCCATATCGAACATTTTCTCTTCATCATTCATATCGAACACTTTTTTTCATCGCCATATCGACACTTTTCTTCTTCATCGCCATATCGAATTTTTTTCATCGCCCATACAACACTTCTTTTCTTCTATCGCTCCATATCGAACATTTTTTTTCATCGCTCATATACACTTTTTCTTCTATCGCTCCATATACACTTCTTTCTTCTTCTATGCCCATATCGAAACTTTTTCTTCTATCGCCCATATGACACTTCTTTTCTTCATGTTCCAATCAACACTTTTCTTCTTCATCATTCATAAAACTTTTCTTCTTCACATCTATGAACACTTTTTTTACATTCATTAACATTTTTCTTATTCCATCAAACTTTTTTCTTCTATCATTCCATATTGAACCGTTAACCATTGTTGTGATTATAGTGATTGAACTAAAGCGTTGACGTTGAGTATGGCCTACAGTGGCACATCCATTTCCGCCTTTTATTTACTAGGGTAGGAAGGCCGTGTGTATATTTTTTAGTATGATGCAAGTCTTCGAAATGCCCCCTTGAATGTTTGTTTATGCCTCCCCCGCCTTACGGTGTCGCCTGATGCGGCCGCCTCTCTGAGGGTAGCTTCCCTAGGCCCCTTTTACAACAAGCTTTGTAGGTCCCAGTGTTACTATTCTTTGCTCCCCTTGAAGTCTCCGACAACACTCGAGCGTCTTTTAGTAGTGATCTTTTCATTCCTTATCTGTCCATACTTCTTTAGTCGAGCGGTTAGGACATTGCTCTCTCAAATTTCTTATCTGTCCATACTTCTTTAGTCGAGCGGTTAGGACATTGCTCTCTCAAATTTTATCTGTCCATACTTCTTTAGTCGAGCGGTTGGCATTGTCTCTAAATCTTATCTGCCATACTTCTTTAGTCGAGCGGTTAGACATCTTCAAATTTATCTGTCCATACTTCTTCTTTTTCTCCTTCTTCTTCTTTGCGTTCGTTCTTTACGACCAATTTTAATCACTCTTTGTGATATGTTTGATCTTTGCCAAGAACATGTATACGTTGCACATTGGTTTGGTAGGCCCCTAAACACATAGACCTCTATACGTTTAGGACATGCGCATCCGATTTCAGCCAAACCTCCTTAGTCGCCTCTTACGACATGCATGGCAGGTAACAGTGGTTCTATTCTTTACACCCCAAATTTGGGCCCCGGTAACCACTCGGGCGTCATACTTCTTTAGTCGAGCGGTTAGGACATTGCTCTCTCAAATTGTTAGATGAAAATTCATGTTGGTAAACGTTCATCTATATTGTCACATTAATCCGACACTGTACGCGTGACAACATGATGTGTAAGCGATCTAAAGCGTCCAAAGACGAAGTATTGATATCATTGCACCGGGTTTTACCCATATGGCTCGGTCCGTCTGCGCAGAAATGACAAGCCACCTGCCGAGAGTATTGCACAAAGCACGAAATCCATATCCCGGCAACAATTCCAAGGATCTCTGGAAAAATGCACTTGTGAACAGAATGAAGCTTTCAGGATTCGAACCCACTACCCCCGGAACAGAAGGCAACGGCTAAACCATTTAACCACGGCTTCGTTATTCTTAAAGCTTTCAAACTCCCAACTCAACATAATAACCGGAAATGTAATGTACAGAAAAAAGGAAAAATAAACACATGCATAGTGCGATACTAGCCTCCAGATGTCTTACCTGTCAGTGCCGTCAAGTGACGTAATGCCTATTAGTTTTGACCCCATGATTAGGAAGACAGATGGTCAGCAAACGACCAACAGCGATAAGCCCATTAACTGCACGTGCTGTAACAATCTTGTAGTAATCTAATGGCTTTCTTGATTGAACGTGAGTAGCAAATGTCATGTGCGCCTTGATGTTTGAGTAGAAACTTGAACTGGTTTTCCACTTCCAACCACCACATTATTAATTAGTTCCGTCTGGTATGATTTAAAGGTAAACCAACTTCATTCCGCTGTCAACAAACAGCACTGAAAACAATCGACCTGCTTCGGAATTAGTTTGCAAAAGGATTTACATCACAAATCTTCTTCTTCTTTAAAGCTTTTAAACCCTTTAAATCCTTCTTCATAACCGTCGTTCTTTGCGACCAATTTGATCATTCTTATTGTGATATATAATTGATCTTGGACAAGAACGACTGGACGTTGCTCCCCGGTTCTTAGGCCCCTACATGTGTATGGTACCATATGCATGTAGGGCAGGGTTTCTGGTTTTATCATACTGGAAATGTTTTGAGTGTGTCTTGCTGACAGTCAGTCCCCCACACTTTACCTTCCTTCGTGTATACATTGTTCTTTAATGATCATTTCTCCGTGTATTTGAGCTTTATGATCTTTACATAAGAGTATGTCTACACTATGCACTCTTTCTGACTAGGTGAGGTCGTTCATGATTAAAGAAGTATTCTCAGCCATTTTGGACATAGAACATCACAAATATTCTCAGCCATTGGGGACATAGAAGCTATTCACAAATTTATTCTCAGCCATTAGGGACATAGAACATCACAAATATTCTCAGTCATTATGGACATAGAACATCACACATATTCTCAGCCATTAGAGACATAGAACATCACAAATATTCTCAGCTATTAGGGACATAGAACATCACAAATATTCTCAGCCATTAGGGACATAGAACATCACAAATATTCTCAGCCATTTTGGACATAGAACATAACAAATAAGAAATCCTTTTGTATTACCTGTACTATTGACGCATCCCAAAACAGTTGATGTATGACGGTCTTGAATGGGCAACAGCACGCATTGGATACTGTTATCATCATCGCTAGCGACGGATGGTGATTATTCATATTATTTTAATTAACGATATGGTCTACATTTGATTAACACTCACATAGTAAAGACACCTACTCCAGTTGTCAACATGTGTAACAAAGACATTGACAGAAGCGAAACACTAAAGTATCTTGGAATAACAGTTGACAGAAGCCTGTCATTTACGAGCCATGTTGAGAACGTAATCATAAAGGCAAGAAAAGGGCTAACAGCTCTCAAAGTTATGGCGGGGGCGGATAGTGAACAACGCCTGCTACTTTTTCTTCATCAGGGACTAGTGCTGAGCGTGGTGGACTATGGCCTTGGTCTTCTGACAGTAAGCAGAACATCGCTGGATAAGTTAGAAAGGATCCACAATGAAGCGATGAGGCATATACTCGGTTGCACACGTGACACTTCTTGTGAGGCAATGCGCTATGTCCTTGGATTGCCAACGATGGCCACGAGACACAAAGTCGCACAGGTAAAATCGTATCTGACAGTTTCTGCGGACACAAATCATCCTCTGCACAAATCCATAAATGAGAACAAGGGCAGGCGATTGAAGAGAGGTCGATCCTGGATGGCCGAGGCAGAGGATGTTATTAAACAGGTCTGTACTCTAGATGAGCTGAGGCACGGTGACGAATGGATGCCTATATCAGAGGATATGAATGCTTACGCCAGGGTTATAAGCACACTTGGACGCCGCTGTAGATAATGGGTCCCGGCCGTCGTCAATGCGAAATTCTTGCACTCGTGGATCAGCACTCCCATCCAGGTGATATCATTATCTACACCGATGGCTCTGTCAAGCGTGGCACCAGATCATCGTGGGCTTATTCAGCACAGCGAAATGGTCGCACACTTCATGAGGACTGCGGCGCTTTCGAGACAACGACATCGAGCATGACTATAGAGATCACTGCTGCCTCCAGGGCTCTGTCATGGGTGACTGAGCAACATGTTACCCATATGATCATCATATCAGACTCGATGAATATGCTTCAACTGATTGAATCTGGAAGTATACGTGTGAAATGGGTGGACATCATTCGGAGATCACATCTCAAGAAAATGACTTGGCTGTACACGCCTGGACATGCTGGAGTGCGGGGTAACGAGCGTGCTGACTCTCTTTGCAAACAGTGCCCCGACTCAAGTGGGCAGAAGTATGGACAGAGCCGATATCATCAATGCGGTACGCTCTCAATTATGTGACATGGGCAAGTCTCAGACACTGGAACGAGTTCAAGAATTAGACGTTAAGTTTGGACATGCCAGACAGTGTCGTCTTCGTGGTAGAGAGAGAAGATATAGTAATCAACTTCTCATGGGTACTGTGAGCGAATGGACTTTGGGATGGCTGCTGCAACGGAGGACAGAGCACGAATGGTAATGCTCAATGTGCCATGACGTCGATCGCATAACATAACATAACATTTTATATTCAGGACTTAGACAAAACCATCAGTCACCACTGAGCTGTCAAACGGTGTCATGTCTCTAAACATCACCAATGAAATATAACAAACAACTGCTACCTGTCAAGATGTACAATAAAGAATCAATCTTACCGAATTAATTCAAAACAAACCCGAATTGAGGACCGCCGTGATAGTTTTTCACGTAATCTGTTGCGTAGGAAACCGACGCAGAAGAAAAGATTGGCAAATCCATGATGAAAATGAACAATGGTGTCTTGTTTTGATGTCTCTTCTGACAAAGTCAGTTTGTCTGATTAAAATCTGATGACTGTGATTGTTCAATGCTTCATGACAGGCAACATTAAAATTGTTCTACTTTCCTAGACACTGTCCCTTGTGTGTACTGAACACTCCCCAGACATTCAACTTTCAAGTTAAACGAAAAACGTTAAAATAACATAATATGTTGTGTTTCTCCAGTTGTACCCATGTACTTCTTTATAATTGGTTGTTTGTTTGTTTGCGATGTATGGGATTAAACCCTCTTTAAGCCGAGGGACTCTGTTTTTCAACTTACGAATCTGGGAATCTCTTCTTATCCTGAATCTGTGAGGCAAATCTGTACGGAGAAGAGAAGAAGGCATCAAAAATTTAAAAAATAAAAAATCTGGCCTGCAATGGCGGAATGCGGGAGGGCTATTCAGAGTCAGATCTGTTTGATTCTGAACACGACTTTGCTAGCGCATTTCCGCCATATTTGGTCCGGTATTTTCCGGTTTCGTGTGTCGAGCTACTGAGTTAGTGCTTGAGCAACGCTGTGAGCTATGAATGTTACATGGAATGCTTTTGCTGTGTCAACCGTGCGTTTGTTGTGTGTATTCAGAAAATGGCGGACAGCGGTTATGACGAACAAGCTCAAACTGCCGTTTGCAGTTATATTGCGAGTGCAGAAAGCTGGATTTTGTCGTGATTGATGTTCCCTTCGACAAGAATTGCAATTCAAGTGATGAACAGTTTTGTGTTGCTACATTAGCGACGACCATATGCATTTTATGCGGCGCAGGCTTCTTTTTGTGGCGTTACGCGGCTGTTTCATTCTGGAATTAGTTCACACAGGAAACGTTTCACAGTTGTTAGCATTTCGTGTGATATTCATTGGCACAGGAACGGAACAATTATGGGGTGACCCGTTGCAGTGAAGTTGGAACCGTACTTATGAACTAAGAAAGACAAGGCGCATAGAGGGCTCAACCAGATGTCTCATTTTTCGTCCTGACGCTGAAAGGCAAAACAGAATTAGAGAATAAATATATAGAATCAATGTAGCTGCTGTTTTGGCTATTCTTGCCAGAATTTTTGGTCTATGTCCTTCGTAGCTGAACATTTAATTATAGTTAACTGCCTTGATTTGCTTGTTTTTAGAAGTGTATTGATGTAGTGGTACCTTTAGCGTTGAGAATTAAATGTATGTGGTTGTTTAAATGTTCATCTCCGTTCCATATAGAATAGATTGATTTATTGATTGATAGTACCTTCACCATTGCATTTAGGTGCGCAACCATGTGTGTTTTGATCTCTTTCTTACACAGGAAGATATTAGATACAGTGCACAAACTCCGTTGCACCGGTGAGGGTCCCCGATGTAATTTTGAATATGGTAAAAATATTTTGTAGGAGATTTTTAAAAATAATGAATTTTGCCCAGGCACCGGTTTTCCAGCCTGCTCTTCTCGATTTCCAGCTGCCAAGGTTATTTTAAGTGTTGATCTTGAACACGAGACTTTCCTTTTATATTATCAGTCTCAGATAGGACTAGGAACTCGATCTCACCTACACTGAGATCAGGGATCTCTGGAAAAATATCTCAATGGTTCCATGGGGGAGCGAACCGAGTATCTTTTAAATGAAAGGCAAGCACCTAACCTTTACACCACAGAGATTGCCATATAATCCATTTTTATATCCATAAATCCATGGATAACTAGAGTTTATGTAGTCATCTCCGTCATCTTTCTTATAAATCCATGGATAACTGGAGTTTATGTAGTCATCTCCGTCATCTTTCTTATAAATCCATGGATAACTGGAGTTTATGTAGTCATCTCCGTCATCTTTCTTATAAATCCATGGATAATTGGAGTTTATGTAGTCATCTCCGTCATCTTTCTTATAAATCCATGGATAACTGGAGTTTATGTAGTCATCTCCGTCATCTTTCTTATAAATCCATGGATAACTGGAGTTTATGTAGTCATCTCCGTCATCTTTCTTATAAATCCATGGATAACTGGAGTTTATGTAGTCATCTCCGTCATCTTTCTTATAAATCCATGGATAATTGGAGTTTATGTAGTCATCTCCGTCATCTTTCTTATAAATCCATGGATAACTGGAGTTTATGTAGTCATCTCCGTCATCTTTCTTATAAATCCATGGATAACTGGAGTTTATGTAGTCATCTCCGTCATCTTTCTTATAAATCCATGGATAACTGGAGTTTATGTAGTCATCTCCGTCATCTTTCTTATAAATCCATGGATAACTGGAGTTTATGTAGTCATCTCCGTCATCTTTCTTATAAATCCATGGATAACTGGAGTTTATGTAGTCATCTCCGTCATCTTTCTTATAAATTTCTAAACACGTAAAAACAAAGTACTATAGTTTTACAAATTACATTCGTAATTCCTCTACCTCTCTCTCCCTTTAGCCTGTTACGCCCTTGGCGTTTAGGGCAACAACAAACGTACACCATTCTTCCTGTTCATGGCCTTCCTCTGTATTGTGTTCCAGCTATGATTCATTTCCTTCAGTTCTTGCTCTATCGTTCTCCCAGGTCGTCTTGGGTCTTCCACGCTTTCGCCTACCCTCTGGAGTCCATCTAAGTGCAGTTTTCGTGTCGGAGCCAGTCTCCATGCGCATCACATGTCAATCCATCTCCAGCGTCGTCTTCGGATGATAGTGCCCATATTCTCTTGTTGGCATCGCGCAAGCAATTCTTGGTTCGAGATAGTAGTCGGCCAGTATAATTCCTCTACCCTAGTAAATAAAAAGCGCAGAAATCGGATGTCCTGGCCTACTTGTAAGTGCATAGCTGGTACAACGTACAATCGCTCTTATGCTCGGATCATATACGAGTTGTCGATATTGAGCGTTGGAAGAAGCAGAAGAACTATTACAGTAACGTCGTTTCCTACCAGTTTTTATTTCATTTTGTAACTACTATTTTTCAACTTGGCATGTTTGGTTTGAATGTGTGAATTCAATCAAATGACATTAATTAACATTATTACTTCAGCTGGTATTAAATATTATTTTATGTTGAGAAGTAATCAATTAATTCAATGTTTCATTATTCAGATTACATATAACTGAAGATTTGGGAGGAAATACAGGAAGAAGTTTTCAATGTCTTGTACATAAAACAAGTTGAAGAATTGCATGAAGAAGTTATTATTATTTATATTTGTATTCCTCTCGTGAGCGTCTGTAGCTCAAGCGGTAGTGAGCTCGATCACGAACCCTAGCGTACCTAGTTCAAACCCCACGATGGGCAAGTTTGGAAGCAAATTCGTTTCCGTTTGAATTTTACAAAAGGTAAAGTAGACCTCACCGTTCAGAAAGCAATGGCAAACTACTGAACGTATAAGTGGTGCCTAGAAAATCAACGACTTGTTTACTGTGGTTGATGGCTACGTCCTTTAGGATATGCCACGATTTTCATTTCATTCCTCTCGTACTGTTTTACGTTATATAGCAATGTAGGAACCCTTTTTCAGACCTTATGGTATATTGGGTAATGCCGTGTTCATCATCATCATCCAGTCTGTCCTGAACAGAACTTTGCTACCTTAACAATCCTTTGGAATTTCTCTCTCTCCCCTAGGCCAGATGTCTGCAGCGGTCATGCTCAAAACCATCAGTTATATCTTGAATCCATTTTCTCAGTGGTCGTCTTCTTTTCCTCTTTGCAGAGATGCCTCCTTCCATGATGGTCTTCTCCAGCTCTTCGTGTCTCTTTATATGTCCAAAATACCTCAACGTTCTGATTCTTATTTGTAGCATCAGCCAGTTTTCTTTGATATTGAGTTCTTTCTCAATAGATTTATTTGCTCTCTTCTCTGTTCATGATATAACGGAAGACTATTCTGTAACATATATATTCAAAAGCACAAAAGCACGACATTAGCCTCGTATTTTTCATTGACCATCTGCACACGATGGGGAATGTGGTCAACATCACGCCGACCGCCTTTACTTCCCAGTGCTTTTCCTGGTACTCAATTGCAGATGGGTCGACATGAGAGCCGTTACTGTTGGAATATAATTGCATAGAACCTGTAAGAAATTATTCATACCGCTCTAACCTGAGTAACTCATACAATTTCTTCTATGAAATTTAGTCAGATATTTAGTTTACGCCTCTCTTAGTTACGTTCTTCTCATGGTTTACCCAGAGTGTTCAACCTTTCTTGAACACTTTATCTTGAACTCAGAAAGCAGAAACAAATGCAAATCGTTTTCTCTGTTTATGGTCATCCTCTGTGTTATGTTCCATCTGTGTCATGTTCCATCTGTGTCATGTTCCATCTGTGTCATGTTCCATCTGTGTCATGTTCCATCTGCACTGTTATGTTCCATCTGCATGTTATGATTTCCATCTGTGTTATGTTCCATCTGCGTCATGTTCCATCTGCGTTATGTTCCATCTGCGTTATGTTCCATCTGTGTTATGTTCCATCTGCGTTATGTTCCATCTGCGTTATGTTTCATCTGTGTTATGTTTCATCTGTGTTATGTTCCATCTGTGTTATGTTCCATCTGTGTTATGTTCCATCTGTGTTATGTTCCATCTGTGTTATGTTCCATCTGTGATTTATTTATTTCAGTTTCTGTTCTAGTGTTCTCCCCCATGTCGCTTTGAGTCTTCCATGTTTTCGTGCACCCACTGCTATTTATCTCAGTACAGATTTCGTGACAGAGTTAGTTTCCATGCGTCTGGTCGAATGGATTAGAGCGTAGCTCCTATGCAGGAGACTCAAGTTCAATCCACGGTAAGACCAATGCATTTTTTCTGTCGGGCATAAAGCAAACATCTTAAGCTGAAGAGTTTCACAGTCACTATGCGACCATTAAATTCCACCAGTCTTATATCTCTCCTGTCCTACACTGCACTAGCCATGCGACTATTACATTCCACCAGTCTTATATCTCTCCTGTCCTACACCGCACTAGCCATGCGACCATTAAATTCCACCAGTCTTATATTCCTTCCTGTCCTACACTGCACTAGCCATGCGACTATTAAATTCCACCAGTCTTATATTCCTTCCTGTCCTACACTGCACTAGCCATGCGACCATTAAATTCCACCAGTCTTATATTCCTTCCTGTCCTACACTGCACTAGCCATGCGACCATTAAATTCCACCAGTCTTATATTCCTTCCTGTCCTACACTGCACTAGCCATGCGACTATTAAATTCCACCAGTCTTATATTCCTTCCTGTCCTACACTGCACTAGCCATGCGACCATTAAATTCCACCAGTCTTATATTCCTTCCTGTCCTACACTGCACTAGCCATGCGACCATTAAATTCCACCAGTCTTATATTCCTTCCTGTCCTACACTACCCTAGCCATGCGACCATTAAATTCCACAGGCTTATATCTCTCCTGTCCTACACTGCACAAAAAGGGCGGTATTACAGACAGTAACAACAGAAACAACAGGTAGTTTCCATGCTCATTACATATTGGATCCATCTGAAGTGCTTCTTTTGAATGATAGTGCTCACATTCTCTTACTGATATTGTGTAAGAATATTTGGTTGTTTCAATGTCTAACTCTAATGTGCAGGAGGTAGAATGACCAGTTCCTTTCATCACGGTGGAACGTCAAGTGTGGATTGAACCTACAACCTCTTGAGTACGAGATGATAATCGAATGCTTACCATCTATAATCTGTCCCCCATCTTATTACCATTGTTATATTACCATCATATATGCATACCTCATTACCATTGTTATATTACCACTACCATACATGCATACCTCATGCACATTGTTATATTACCACTACCATACATGCATACCTCATGCACATTGTTATATTACCACCACCATACATGCATACCTCATTACCATTGTTATATTACCACTACCATACATGCATACCTCATGCACATTGTTATATTACCACTACCATACATGTATACCTCATTACCATTGTTATATTACCACTACCATACATGCATACCTCATGCACATTGTTATATTACCACTACCATACATGTATACCTCATTACCATTGTTATATTACCACTACCATACATGCATACCTCATTACCATTGTTATATTACCACTACCATACATGCATACCTCATGCACATTGTTATATTACCACTAGCATACATGCATACCTCATGCACATTGTTATATTACCACTACCATACATGCATACCTCATGCACATTGTTATATTACCACTACCATACATGCATACCTCATTACCATTGTTATATTACCACTACCATACATGCATACCTCATGCACATTGTTATATTACCACTACCATACATGCATACCTCATGCACATTGTTATATTACCACCACCATACATGCATACCTCATTACCATTGTTATATTACCACTACCATACATGCATACCTCATGCACATTGTTATATTACCACTACCATACATGTATACCTCATTACCATTGTTATATTACCACTACCATACATGCATACCTCATGCACATTGTTATATTACCACTACCATACATGCATACCTCATTACCATTGTTATATTACCACTACCATACATGCATACCTCATGCACATTGTTATATTTCCCCTACCATACATGCATACCTCATTACCATTGTTATATTACCACTACCATATTTGCATACCTCATAACCATTGTAATATTACCACTACCATATATGCATACCTCATAACCATTGTAATATTACCACTACCATACATGCATACCTCATGCACATTGTTATATTACCACTACCATACATGCATACCTCATGCACATTGTTATATTACCACTACCTTACATGCATTCCTCATGCACATTTAGCTCACGTTTCTGAATTACTTTCAAAGCTTTCTATTTTATTCATAGCTCTAAAAAAACAGAGACAGATAAAATCCAACCAAGCACTTAATGTATAGATAAGAGTGTGATTTTCCCCTCAAACTACCCTTTTCCAGAATTCTCTATAACTCTGCATGAATAATAGATACACTTTGACGCATAAAGTGCTTCCATTTATCCCTATATCATCATAAACTGCACTATTATTGTGTGTCGACAAATGGCGCAATCTAAGTAGTCGATGATTGATACTGAAACTTTAGCAGTGCATGACAAATACAGAAAACTATGGCGCGACACAAGCTTCTTCTTCTTCTTCTTCCTTCACCATTTACTTCTTTATAGAAGTGTGGGGGTAGTGATATGTGTGTGCTTGTTCTAGTGCACTTTGTAAGCTGTTATTCATTTTCTTAACCATTTTATGCGTGAATTTTTGGGATGAATATCGTCTTGTCCGCCACCTTTACTGCACAGTAGAAGTACAATTTAATTTACTGCTCCGACAATACGCGGTGTCCACAGCTAGTCCTTAGCAGTAAACTACGTTTGTCAGTGGTCACAAAGCAGGCATTTGTAGCTATGAAACGAACCAGAAGTAATTGTCCACTACAGTGGACACTATTTTCGTGGTCTTCCTCTTGCTTTGTACTCGTTATACTTTTTCTGTGTGGCTCTCTAAGGTAGGCAATACCAGGGCATTCTTGTCAGGTAACCATTTAATCTGTTGTTCTTTTATGAATTACATAACCGGTTTCACAACCAGTCTCCTTCTGATTTCTTCATTTCTAATTTTGTCTCTTATTGTCACACCTGCAGCTCTTCTAAAACAACTCATCTCTGTCGTTATGATTTTCCGCTCATTAGCTTCTGTTATTGGCCATGTTTGACACTGGTAACATAGTGTTGGTCAGAAAATCGTTCTTATAAGATTTGCTTTAGTTTTTAGCGGTATCTCTTTATGTGACAACAGTGGTGTTAACTGCCCCTGTACCTGATTAACTTTTGTGCATCGTATGCTGATTTTCTTATCGATACTTCCGTCTGCGGTGAAAATTGCTTCTAATTATTTGGCCTCATTGCAAGTAAAGAAACAAAAGTAAGAAATCTGAGAACATGCATATTATCTGTGGTCACAATGAATCTCTGTGACGTATAGGTTAGGTACTCGCCTCTTGTGCCAAAGGTACCAGGTTCGCTCACTCGTTGAGCCATCTGGATATTTTCTCAGAGATCCCTGATCTCAGTGTAGGTGAGATTGAGTTCCTAGTTCTATCGGAGACGGAGGATAAAACGTAGGTCCCGTGTTCAATTTAAGCATGTAAAAGAACCCTTAGCAGTTCAAAATCGAGAAGAGCAGGCTGGAAAGCTGCTGCCCGGACAAAATTCATAAGTAAAGATTAAAAATAACATTTCTACAAAAATATCTTCAAAATTACATCGGGGACCCTATCTGGTGCTACGGAGCTCGTGCACTGCAGCTGAGATCTTCCTATGTAAGAAAGAGCTCGGAGAGCACATGGCTACTCACCAAAGTGCAGTGATGATGGTCCTATCAATCAATCAATCAATCAACATAAGGTAACTATTGCATAAATCACAGCAATATCGCGTCTTTCTCTTGGGTTTAATGCACACTTTCTAAGACCACCCTTGTGTTACTTTAGTTGGTTCCAAGTACCGACATTTACGCACTGCAACAAGACTCGGCCTGCGCCTTGCGTATTTCAAGTATTTCTCTAAAGATGGCATCTGTAATATCTTCAGAAACATCATCGATCCATGCGTCTGCTAGCCTTCTGTCGTTCTTCTTGCTAGGTGGATCAACCAAACAACCAGAAATAATTCAGGTTTCCTACCAACCACGTACGATGCAGTCCTCTTTGTTCTTCTTGTGATATACATAATTCAGCTGTAATATTATTATCCCAGTTTTTATTTCTGATTTTATCTTTATTTCTATTCATGGGCGTGTTTATGATTGAACTAAGTAGGCACAGGCCTGGGGGCGGAATTTTATTAATTAATGTTATTAAATAGAGTGCCACAGACTAGGGCTTCATTGGGATATGTGGCTTTTTCTCAATACCTGGGGGCTACTAGAATTAGAAAAAAACCACTGAGTTAGTGATCAATTTTCGTGACTTTCAGGTACCATTTTTGTGATTTAAGTCAAGCTAATGCTTGCCTTTTATTGTGCAATTGACTTGCTCAGTTTGATTAAATTATTGATCGACTTTTGTTTCATTTGATGATTATGATAGTTTAGCAATCATTCAATCAGAACTATATTTCTGTTTGAAAAACAAATACTGGAAACGTGTACTTCTTATTCTACGTTCGTCCACTATGAATTCAGACGTAGCCGTGTAACCTTGGGTGACGCTTCTGACCGATTTATAGAGGAAATCCTGCTTGCCGTTTTATTGGTGTCCCTCGCCATGAAGGCTGGTTTTCCGACTTCCAGTCTATTAACCCCGATGTTCTGAGTTCGAATCACGCTGCGGACAGTTTGGTTGCAAATTGTATGGATTTTTACAAAAGGACGATGACACCACCCGTTCAGAAAGCAACGGCAAACTACTGAACGTAATAATGCCTAGAAAAAATCACAAACAGCGTTAAAAGTTGGGGTTGATTTGCAAAGTCCTGTAAAGGATATGCAATTAACTAACTATCCTCTGACGTGTTGTGTCCTAAAGATGCCAACAATTTTACAACAATAATAAAAGTGTTGAGAATATTTGTGATGCTTTCTTCATTTGTCTTCTATAAATTCAATCGTAGTCATGGTGCATAATAATAATATAACAGCCGTCCATCGCAAGCGATGATGACATCAGCCTCAGACATGTGCTGCTGCACCTCTTTGGTGTATACGAAGGTGACTGTAGAGTCCAATCCTAGAACATAATCTCCTAGCACAGGTGGGGCATACATGATGAATAATATGGCACAACTGACCGACTTAAGCATGAAGGATAGCTTTTCTTATCATCGGTGTCCATCACCATTCAGGCGAGCCTTAACCCGACTTCTGAGGTACTTGTAATTTAGGTTCCCAAGTAAAGGATTAGGGAATCTGTAGTACAATGGCGCACCGTGTGCGCAACAACATTTTTGGCTGAAGTTAGTCTCGAACCCTGGAACTTTAGCAAGGCACTTGGTAGATAACGGAACGTGTTATATTTTACTTATTCCTCTTCGCTCCTTGTGGAGCATATGGCCTCAACAGTTGTTCGTCACTCTTCTCGGTCTCTGGCTATTCATCTGTCTCCGGTATGGAGCCCTAGTCCTTCCGAGATTCGAGTTAGTTTTGAACACTTTGTTTTTGGTTTCTGCAAATAAGTTCTTTTTTTAATGGATAGGTAGTTAGCCTATCACACAACCTCCAACCTGGGGGACCAGTATGCCCCATTTAGTATGACCTCTCCCCTTTGACCTGTCCGGCTTGGGTAACCCTGCCGGCATAGATCCCGGTCATTGAGGGGCTGAAACCTTCCAGGAGGGCGATAGTGGGTTCAGAAGCATTTGAGGGAGGTTTTTTTCGTGATTTTGCGATTGAATAATCATTAAAACTTTGAATTCTGCATTTTAATTCATCTTATGCCCATCTTACACAATCCATATTTTCATCAATTTTCTATTTCATGTATATAATCATTTGAAAATTGACCATGTATGACACAAATATATATCAATTTTCTTTGAAAAAGTGAAAATAGAGCATGTATATATATATGGGGGTAAACTGTTGTAATGTTGAGGGGTGTAGTCGTTACAAAGTTTATGTCGTGAAAAGTGGGCAGTGTTACAAAGTTATGTGAAAAGTGGGCGGTGGGCCGAAATAGTTTGGGAATCTATGGTGTAAACTAACAGATTTCTACATACATCATTTCATAGTGTTAGATGTATATACAACTCTACTGTCATAAACTATCATATCATCATCATCAAGTAGCTTGTCCCTTCTGGTTCTTGGCTCCAGTGACAGATGCACTGAAAACTCTCTATTCGGTGGAAGATGCCCATCGTCAGCAGCAGTCATTCTCAGCTCGTCAATGACATCCTGCACCCTTCGTAGCCTAGTTCTTCGTCTCACCCTCCTACCAAACATCGTAGCCTAGTTCTTCGTCTCACCCTCCTACCAAACATCGTAGCCTAGTTCTTCGTCTCACCCTCCTACCAAACATCGTAGCCTAGTTCTTCGTCTCACCCTCCTACCAAACATCGTAGCCTAGTTCTTCGTCTCACCCTCCTACCAAACATCGTTCTTTCTAGAATTATCTTCTCCATTCACTCAGGTAGCTTAATGTGTCCAAAATATTTTAATTGCCTTGTTTTTATATTCTTTAACCCTTGGCTGCTAAGGACGTATATATACGTTTTCCATTCACTTCTAAAGACGTACTAACACGTCTTATTATCTCTCTCTGTGGGCTAAATACGTGTTTACACGTTATACATTGCTACTGCAACTGCTATAGGCGTACATTCACGTTTGTGACCTAGAAACAAAGAGTAGCTATTTTTAGCTCAGCCTTCAGAAAGTATGTAGCAGCGAAGGGTTAATAACAACTCTCTCTGTTATCGTGGGTTTCTGTAGCATACGAGGTAGTGAGCACGACCACAACCCAAGAATACCTGGCCCCACGGTGGGCAAGTTTGGAAGCAAATTAGTTGCCTTGGATTTTTAAGATTTTTACGATGTCTAAAAATAGATCTCGCCGTTCAAAAAGCAATGACAAACTACTGAACGTATAAGTGGTGCATAGAAAAATCGACGACTCATTTACTGTTCTTAATGGCCTGTAAATAGTCCTGTAAATAAGATATGGCACGATTTTCATTCTATATCAAGTTGTTGCAGAAGAGACGCATTTGTTCTCTTCTCTGTTCACGATATTGCAAATACTTCTTTGTAACATTTGCATCCAAATGCATTGATATAAGCTTATACAGGGTGTTCAAGATAATTGCAGCCCCATTGACAAATCGAAAGTTGCCAGTTAACCTATTGTGTGGTGTCTATTTACTATGTAAATTTATTCTGACTAGCTCGTCTTGCGTCACATTTGTTCATCGCCTCTTTCCGCACTCAACCTTGACTTATACTACTTCATAACTGAACCTTCTCATTTTCATACAAATATGCCAGATTAGCTCCATTCACAGGCTGCTTTTATCTTGAACACCCTGTATATTTAGTTAAGGTTGAAAATCGTGGCATATCCCAAAGGACGTAGCCATCAACCACAGTAAACAAGTCGTTGATTTTCTAGGCACCACTTATACCAGTAGTTTGCCATTGCTTTCTGAACGGGTGGCGCCATCGTTCTTTTGTTAAAATCAACGGAAACAATTTGCAAGCAAACTGTCCGCAGCGTGATTCGAACTCAGAACGTCGGGGTTAATAGACAGAGTCACTAACCCTAGGCCACAGACGCACGTTAGTTAAGGTTACAGATAAAATATTGTATATAATCTAGCAATGAACTCATCTCATCGCTTCACCAAAACTGTCACTAAGCAATGCATAGGTTGGATTGATTTAGTTTGGCCGAATGGATTAGAGCGCGGCTTCCATGCCGGAGACCCGTGTTCGATCCACAGTAAGGCCAAGGATTGTTTTTCTTTTGTCGGCATAAAAGAAAAATCCTAACATTAACAGCTTCGTGGCGACTGCACTAGCCATGTGGCCATTAAATTTATCAAGCTATCGTCCAATATGTCCTACACTGCCCTAATAAGTGATACTACAGACAGTAACGACAAATTTTTTTTCTCAACAGCAAAAAATCCCATAACTTACCTGGAATTCAAACTCGTTTCGTTATAAGTGAGAGATCTGTACTCTTATTCACTCAGCCACAAAATATCATAATCAACATTAAGTTTTGGCGATCACTAACCTAAACTCTATTTTACCATCTTTAGCGTTTAATTCAGTTGTTAACACTCTTCCACGCCATGTGGTCAATTCATTATCTTTTCTACGTGTTGTTGTTTTTCCCACATTAACTTGTCCTGCTGTGGCAATATATCATAACACCTGTTTTAGCATTGCAATATGCACTCTCCCACCCCATCCTCGCGCCCCCTCCCTCACCACACCGAAAAAATCAATGATTGTTCTCCTCGGATTGCATGTGAGAATAAAAAGTTTTAAATAAGTTACACAGACAAAAAATATTACAAAATATAGTTAGACAATCACTTGAACAGATTATACGTAGCAAGACATCAAAACAGACATTTTAAATAAAATACACGATAAACAACAATATAGACAATAAAACCAAATATTCAAACATATTTTTTAAGTGGATCTTAACAAGATGTTCTTTAATATAGAATTTTAAAAATTGACATCTACCATGGCCCCCTTGCAACATAAGGACAACTAGTTTAGAAACGAAACAAAATTACCGTTTAATTGGGGCTGGTTTTTATAAGTGTTTGATAGAACACTGTAAAGTTTTCTTAAATTTTACACAATTTTATGAGTCCTTGTTATTTATTGATGAAACATGTTATAATAATATTTATATTCCTTAGTGTTAAACTTAGTGTGATCTGGTCGAAGACCTGGAAACGGTGGAATAAGATTTGCCAGGATTGGCTACAATGATTGAGCTTGCCAGTTAAGTAGTCATAACTAGGATACCTCGACGTAACGACCATATCTTGGTTAAACGTGTCGTTTGAAGACATTTTAGTCGTCCAAGCATGCATTCAAATTATAAAGAAAATAATAATTATACAGCAAATTTGTTACTGTGGATTTTTACGAGCGGTAATAATAGACCTCACCGTTTAGATAGCAATGGCAAACTAATGAACATATAAGTGGTGCCTAGAAAATCACCAACTTTACTATGGTTGATTGTGACGTCCTATAAATAATATGTCACTATTTACATCAGAGCCAACTATAAACGTATGGGCCTTTGGACTCAGGTAAGAATTATGGGAAATCAGACCTCAACTACACCACGTGACCTAGCATTCCAATATTGGTGTATATAGACGAATTCATTTTAAAATCAACACAAAATGCTAAATCAAAGTTATATTATACAACAAGTTAAGTTTAACAATAAGAAATATAAATATTATAAATATTTTCACCAATAAATAACCATAGACTCACAGAATTGAGTAAAATTGCAATAAAGCTTCAATTCTCTATCAAGCATCTATATTTTCAGCCTCCTTTTCTGATCTAGGTCAGAAACCCCTTGTCAGTTGTCTGGCCAAGTTATCTAGGTTGCTGGATTCATACACAGGAAGGACAAGCTACTAGATGATGATGCTGATGATATATATATATACAATGGACATATTTTGCTCACCCTTGCCCCAAACGTAATTGTCGTTTTGTAGCATAAAATCTAATCTAATCGTATCTGAAATCAATGAGCCGACGTGGTGAGAATTTTAATGAAACGATATACAATGCAATGCCCTGTTCAATACAAGGCATGCTATATATATGTCGCACGCCAAGGAGATTTGTCTGTTTGTTTGTGTCAGCTGGTCGCAGGTGCATGGATGAAGATTTAGACGATAATAACCATCATCCCTTGTCGGCTGGAGTAGGCGATCATGAAACTTCTCAACGTTATATCTGTGAAATAAAATGTCATCTCTGCTTGAAAGTTTAACGTATGCCCAAATGGTTACCGGGGCCCAAATTAGGGTGAAATAATGAACCACTGCTCCTACCACGCTGTCGCAAGAGGCGGTTTGGAGGAGGGCGTGGGGCTACTACCTCACACCGTAAAAAACACTAGATGGCTACAGAACGGAGAGCGAATCGAGTAAACGCTGGCTGAAACCGGACACATCGCCGAAGAATAAGCACTAGAGCTTCAAATGATGCTGAAGATGTAACGTAAAACACACCAATGATAATACTGCATGAATCAGATTTTCATGAATAGAATTTGAAGAGATCTGGTACATCGGTCTGGACAGTTATCGCGAGAGAGGGGAAAGATTAGCTGTTTTATTCTTCCACACTTTGCCTCTCATCGCAGTGGCACACTGTTACATTCTGCGGTTCTCTTTGACGAAGTGGTTATTGTGTTCGCCTTGCATTCTGATGATAGTTGGTTCAAACTGAACTGAGTTATCCGGTTCACGTGTGCATTGTCTCCGGACAACTCTAGTGTTGTAGTCCGGCAACAATCATTGAGATCTCCGGGAAACAAATGAGCCCGTGAACAAATCGTTGTGGTCCGGATTCGAACCCACACGATCTCGGAACGTAAGACAAACGAAAACAGACCCAGCTAAAGCAGAGTTTCTGTTTTTTGTTTAAATAAACAGAAAAAAATTAACAAACAAATTGTCATAAAAATGTTGCCACACGTTGCAAAAGATTTTGCCTTTTATGATAAATAAAGTTTAGTTTATCAATTTTAGGGAGTGTAGTGACTCAGTCTATTAATCCCGACTGTCTGAGTTCAAATCACGCTGCGGACAATTTGGCTGCAAATTGTTTGGCTGCAATTTGCCAGAAAGCAATGGCAAAATAATGTAATAATGCCTAGAAAAAATCACAAAAATCAAAAAGCTGGGATTGATTCGCTGTCATATAAAAGATATGCAATTAACTTTAACCTATCAATTTTAAATAAAATAATAAAGATTCATACATTAAAATTAAAAACAACATCACTCCCCACTTTCCCCTTCCCACACCTGCATCGCTGTGGTGATTTCACTAACACAAGAAGTGCAAAGAATACCTAACTATAGTCTGTCCATTAATTCGTGAGCACGTTTGAAATTGATTTTCTCGAAAACTACCTGTTAGATCTCAGTGATTTTTGCATGCAGCCTTAGAATATCCATGACGCTAAAATAAAGCTAACCAGTAGTCCATAGATGCTACGGATTTTGCACATCGGTGAATTCCTTTGATCTTTTATGACAATTGCAAATACAGGGCTCAAATTTTAGATTTTACAGTATCCCTAGAATTTGTCCATGTCAATTCTATTCATAGGTGTATCTCCATATTAACTTGATAGGTCAAGTAATTAAGTGTGTTGCCCTTTATGTGCAATCGTGAACTTGGATACAATATGCAACAGTTAGTCCTCCCCTTCGGTCACCATTAGACCCCAGGGTGTCTTAACTTCACCACAAATTGTATGATGGTAGACGCATTTGGATATGGAAATGTATCGTTGCTATTTCTCAGTCTGTAATCAAAATATGATTTGTATCTCCGAATCTGACGATTCCATGAGGTTGATAATTGTTACTGGCTGGACAAATTGTAATCCATCTCGGTGCCAGTACTCGTCTTCCTCTCGAGCACATGTTCAACACACTTCTTCCAGAACTGCATGTCTATCATTGAGAAGGACTCACGTGTCAGAACTTCAACATCACACATTTTAAACGTCCTGTTCTGTTCGGCAACTTGCCCTTTTACTTTAGACCAGACAAGCTTTATCGGATTGAGGTGAGCATGATATGGAGGTAGTCGCAAGACGTGTGGCCGTATTCGCAATGATTTTGTCAATATGAAACACCTTTGTCTTATTTGTCATCCTCACCAGTGCTAACAACTCGGTTTCAAATATGTATCATCGAAGCTGACATTTTCCTTAGCAAGCCAAGTCCTAATTTGATCTTTTGTATTTGATGCAGTTGGTACTTTGTCTTCCGCTGATACTGCGTTGTGATAGGATGCATTATCCATTACCAAGCATGATGGTCTGTTTAGAATTTGAAGTAGATCTTTCTCCATCCAGTGCCTGAAAATATGTCCATTCATCACTACTTCCTGCATGTGTTGATAATGCTCGCCTTTGCTGGTATTTTTCTTTTCTGTTCACCGTCTACTGATTGCCATTCTTTAGCATTGGTGTGGTGAGCATTGACCCAGGATTCGTCCAAATATACAATATCATAGCCTTGCCTCCGCGCTCACGGATCTGCCTCAGGTATTTCTTCGGGCAGCAATTAAATGTGACTTTTCACAATAATATTCCTGCCGCCTATAGTTTTCTGAAGAGTGAAGCCGGCGGCTCTTACAATTTTTCATAGAGTACTTTTAGAAATGTCTATGCTGCAATCTGATTGCAGTTTTAATTTCAGTTTCCTGAGAAGTAACAAGTTGATTTGTCGCAAACATTTTCAAGAGCTCCAGTCTTATGACATCTATGTCAAAGTCGTCAATTGTTCTTTTCCGTTCTTGCTTGACATTAGTGCACTTTGTGTCCTGTTTAATCCATCGGGAAAAGGATTCTCTATTCAGACCAAGCGCCAGTTGCGTTCGTTTCTCATGGTTATGAATATCGCAATATAGATGACCTCTCTTAGATTCCCTACGGAAATGTTGGTATAGTAAAACTGTAACCTTCTGCATTGTTATAAATGTGCACTTCAGACTCATTATGAATGTGATATCAATGTCAGTTTTGATAAGCCAACAAATATGATACAATAGCTTCATACAAATAGCGAGATACGCCTATAACCATACAACGGTATCCCAATTATAACGTCATATGCTTTCCGCGTTCAAAGTCGACTGGGTTCGGTGCACGGGATTTCGTGAAATTTTTGTATACTCACGATATTTTAATGTTACCATAATGTATTTTTAGAACAACGCGTCTGTGTACCGTAGATCTGTTACTATTGTGTACAATCCGGTGAGGTTGATTTTAATATAACCTGAAGAAGAAATATTTCAAACTACATCAAATTTTTTTGGAAAAAAATATTTCTCTAGCGTCATGGATATTCTAAGGCTGCTTGCAAAATTTCACTGAGATCCAACAGGTAGTTTTCAGAAAATCAATTTCAAACGTGCTCACGAATTAATGGACAGACTATAGGATCATTATCAGGTGCTATACCGGCTGGTGTAGGCGATCATGGATCTCCACAAATCTCTGGTGTTTGCTATCATTTCAGATGTTGACACTCTTCCGTGCCATGAAATCAGGCTATCAAATTTTTCTCTGTCTTCTTCTTTCTCGTTTTCCCTCGATTTTACCAGTTGTTACAATGTGTTCTTAATCTCCCCTCCTCATCACATTCCCGAAATATTTTGACTGCCTCTTTCTTCTATTATTGATAAGCTTTCTCGGTGTTTTGACGTCATTCAACACTTCCACCTTAGACATTTTTGCAGTCATGGCATTCTCATCATTCTTCTATAAAACCACATCTCTGTGACTCTCAGAGATTTTTCGATCTGTTTGTTTATTTCCATGACTTGCATCCATATGTCAGTATTGGTTATATGTAGCACTGAATAACTTTCATTCTGATCTCATTTGACAGTGACTTGTTGCTTATAATGCTTCACATTTTCTGGAACGCTACATTTCACTGAATTTTTCTACTCTTTATTTCTGATCTGTCATCTGATGTTATTAAGACTCCGAGGTATTTAAATTGCTGTACTTGTCTTTGCTCCGTACAATTTACTGTGATGGTGCATTTTGTCGGATTCTGCTTTTTTGCTGTGATCAAAACTAGCATATGATGTACATATCACACCTACCACAGAGACCTCCAGATTGTCAAGACAATCTTCAATCTGGACTAGATGCCATACCCAGCATCGCTGCATTGTACATTTGTCAACAGCCCGTCAAACAGACCTCTGGGATTTGAGAACAAAACTCTGAAATATTACCCCAATTCAAATATATCAACAGAAAATGTTCTATCCAGATTAAGGAATATTTTTCAGGAAATTTGTCCCACAAAAATGAGTAATTTTTGTTTAATTTAATTAAACAAACTTTTAACTTAATGAGTGAAAATGTGTACTTCTTCAGTGTCACAACCTTCTTCTTTAAACGTTCTATATCAACAACTTGTTAATCCTTATTTGTGATTTGTATGGAACTGAGCCTAGCGCGAATATACGTTGAGCCAGTTATGCGCCTACAAGTAGGCAAGCACATTCGTTTTCTGCAACGCTTTTCAATTATTAGGGTAGCTTCCCTATACCCTACCTTAGTCGCCTCTTACGAAATGCCTTGTAGCTCGCAGTGTACTATTCTTTGCTCCCCTTACTAGCACCGGAAACACATGGGTGAGGGTCACAACCAATGACTTAACTCAATCGATACCTAAAACTACTACAGAAACGAATAACTGTGTGCCAATCACACCGTCAGTCATTTTAGTGACTTTTGACATAGAACACTTTCTTTCCCTTTGCGCTTACCCTTTCAAGCATTCATCGTAGCTACACACAGTAAAACTAATATATATATAATAGTTGATAAGATTATTATATATTATAGCGATACCTACTGCAAATAATGTAAATGCTAAATCTTTGAGAGATAATAATTATGGTATCATAAAACAATAAAGGTCAGAGCTACGTAATAATCGTTGTATGTAAAAATGGAATCCTTTATTTCTTGATATTTTTCTCCATAAAATATGCTTGGAACTATCTTTGAATTCCTCATTATATTTCTAATATATCTTGTATTTGTACTATAACAGAGTTCATAGTTCATAAGTACGGTTCCAACTTCACTGCAACGGGTCACCCTATAATTGTTCCGTTCCTGTGCCAACGAAAATCACACGAAATGCTAACAACTGTGAAATGTTTCCCGTGTGAACTAATTCCAGAATGAAACAGCCGCGTGCCGCCACAAAAGCAACCTGCACTACATAAATGCATATGACCGTCGCTAATGTAGCAACACAAAACTGTTCATCACTTGAATTGCAATTCTTGTCGAAGGAACATCAATCATGACAAAATCCAACTTTCTGCACTTGCAATATAACTGCATACGGCAGATTGAGCTTGTTCATCATAATCGCTGTCCGCCATTTTCTGAATACACACAATAAACGCACGGTTGACACAGCAAAAGCATTCCATGTAACATTTATAGCTCACAGCGTTGCTCAAGCACTAACTCAGTAGTTCGGCAACCGAAACCGGAAAATACCCGACCAAACATGACGGAAATGCGCTATGAAAGTCGTATTCAGAATCAAACAGTACTGACTCTGAATGGCCCTCCCGCATTCCGCCATTGATGGCCAGATTTTTTCGTACTATAACATACTATATATATATATATATATATATATATATATATATATATATCGCCAGACTATAACATACTAACTACAATCTTTGAATTCCTCATTATATTTCTAACATATCTTGTACTTGTACTATAACATACTAACTACAATCTTTGAATTCCTTATTATATTTCTATCTTGTACTTATACTATAACATACTAACTACGGTCTTTGAATTCCTCATTTTATTTCTAATATATCTTGTATTTATACTATAACATACTAACTACAATCTTTGAATTCCTTATTATATTTCTATCTTGTACTTATACTATAACATACTAACTACAATCTTTGAATTTCTTATTTTATTTCCAATCTTACTTATAATTTTATTAGAATGTGGTGGTTGCAATCTTGGAATTCCGAATTATTGTGTAAATCTTTCTGATAACCTGACTAGAAAATGAAATAAAAATCCTGTCAGATATTTTACATGACGTCAGCATCAACCACAATAAACGGGAATTTTCTAGACACCACTTATACGTTTAGTAGTTTTCCATTGCTTTCTGATCAGTGCGGTCTATTTTTACGGTTCGTAAAAATTCACGAGAACTAATTTGCTTCTAAAATGCTTGCAGCAGAGTTTAAACCAGGTACTTGTGGGCTGTGGTCGAGCTCACTATCGCTAAGTCACACACCCACAGTAGAATATAATATCTATAACATTTTAAATTCCTAATTATATTTCCAATCTTTCTTAGAATCTTACTAGAAAGATACTTTCTATAATCTTTGAATTCTTGATTATATGCCTAATCTTTCAATTAATCTTACTAGAATACATTAACTATAATCTTAGAATCTCTAATTATATTTCCAATCTTTCTTAGAATTTGACTACAATATACTATCTAAATCTTAGAATTTGACTGCAATATACTATCTAAATCTTAGAATTTGACTACAATATACTATCTAAATTTTAGAATTTGACTACAATATACTATCTAAATCTTAGAATTTCACTACAATATACTATCTAAATTTTAGAATTTGACTACAATATACTATCTAAATCTTAGAATTTGACTACAATATACTATCTAAATCTTAGAATTTGACTACAATATACTATCTAAATCTTAGAATTTGACTACAATATACTATCTAAATCTTAGAATTTGACTACAATATACTATCTAAATCTTAGAATTTCACTACAATATACTATCTAAATTTTAGAATTTGACTACAATATACTATCTAAATCTTAGAATTTGACTACAATATACTATCTAAATCTTAGAATTTGACTACAATATACTATCTAAATCTTAGAATTTGACTACAATATACTATCTAAATCTTAGAATTCTACAATATGTTTCTATTATTTGAAATAATCTTACTAGAAATATATTAGCTAAAATAGTAGAATTTCTAAATATATTCTTCAATCTTTCTTATAATGTAACTAGAATACAGCCAGACAAGATAAGACAGAGAAACAGAGACAGAAGGAAGAAACAAAGAAATTAATGTAATATGATTAAATATAACGGCCAGATATCTCCCTGGTCTGAACTCAGCGTGAGACACACTCGTAAAAGAGATCACATGACAACTGGACTACAGAACTGATCTTGTCCCAGAACTGAACTTCATCGTCTCAACCCCAGCAATCCCTACTTCTTCATTTGCCTCTAGTGCTTAATAAATCTCAATATGACCTCATTAGGGGCGAAATCCGATTCCATTCTGGCCTGTTCCAGCCGTGCTGTGATTTTTAAGACTTAATTTTTCTTCTTTCACCTCCGAATATTCCCAGCTGTCTGTTGTCACGATATCCTTGTGGACAGATCGATGAAGGGATGTCAGATTTTGTAGTAAAACTTCTCCTCCTTTGGATAGTCATTCAAGTTAGTTGTTGGTGAAGGGAGAGATAATTCTTATCTCTCTCTCTCTCTCTCTCTCTCTCTCTCTCTCTGGTTTCTTTCCACTTCCACATTGAAACTGCGATACGTTTTATTTACAAGGGTAACTTCACTAGGTCCGACATCAGTATCTTACAACATGTCTTGTAGGTCGAAGGGATACTAGTGAAATCTCCTCCTTTGGATAGTCATTGAAGCTGGTTGTTGGTGAAAGAAGAA
>CM036760.1:53784917-53807417 GCA_020796225.1 Arion vulgaris | reverse complement strand
TAATGGAGTTATGGAAACATTTGTAGAATTTGTGCAATAATGGGAAGGTTATAGAAACATTGTGTAGAATATGTGCAATAATGGGAAGGTTATGGAAACATTGTGAAATGTGCAATATTGGTGAATGATTCTGGAAACATTGTACGTACGAAGTTGGCATTATTGGCATAATTTTGGCAAACATTTATAATTGGCAAAATTATACAGACTTTAGACAACATTGTACAGAATTTAGGCAATATTATTTGGGCAGCATTTATATGATATAGGCAGTATTGAGTAGGGTATGAACACTATTGTGTAGGATATGAATAGTATTGAGAAATATAGGGTAAACATTGTGTAAGATATGAATAGTATTGAGGAAATATGGTAAACATTGTGTAGGATATGAATAGTATTAGGTATAGGAGTAAGCATTTGTAGGATATGAATAGTATTGAAAATATGGGTAAACATTGTGTAGGATATGAATAGTATTGAAATATAGAATGAACATTGTGTAAGATATGAATAGTATAGAAATATAGGGTAAACATTGTGTAGATTGAATAGTATTAGAAATATAGGGTAAACATTTGTGTAGGATATGAATAGTATTAGAAATATAGGGTAAACATTGTGAAAGGATATGAATAGTATTGAGAAATATAGGGTAAACATTTTTAGATATGAATAGTATTGGGAAATATAGGGTAAACATTGTGTAAGATATGAATAGTATTGGGAAATATAGGGTAAACATTGTGTAGGATATGAATAGTATTGGGGAAATATAGGTAAACATTGTGTAGGATATGAAAGTATTGAGAAATATAGGGTAAACATTGTGAAAGGATATGAATAGTATTGAGAAATATAGGGTAAACATTGTGTAGGATATGAATAGTAAAAATATAGGGTAAACATTGTGTAGGATATGAGAAGTATTGAGAAATATAGGGTAAACATTGTGTAGGATATGAGAGTATTGGAAATATAGGGTAAACATTGTGTAGGATATGAATAGTATTGGGAAATATAGGGTAAACATTGTGTAGGATATGAATAGTATTGGGAAATATAGGGTAAACATTGTGTAAGATATGAATAGTATTGAGAAATATAGGGTAAACATTGTGTAGGATATGAATAGTATTGGGAAATATAGGGTAAACATTGTGTAGGATATGAGAAGTATTGGGAAATATAGGGTAAACATTGTGTAGGATATGAATAGTATTGGGAAATATAGGGTAAACATTGTGTAAGATATGAATAGTATTGAGAAATATAGGGTAAACATTGTGTAGGATATGAATAGTATTGGGAAATATAGGGTAAACATTGTGTAGGATATGAGAAGTATTGGGAAATATAGGGTAAACATTGTGTAAGATATGAATAGTATTGAGAAATATAGGGTAAACATTGTGTAGGATATGAATAGTATTGGGAAATATAGGGTAAACATTGTATGATATGAGAAGTATTGAGAAATATAGGGTAAACATTGTGTAGGATATGAATAGTATTAGGAAATATAGGGTAAACATTGTGTAGGATATGAGAAGTATTGGGAAATATAGGGTAAACATTGTGTAAGATATGAATAGTATTGGGAAATATAGGGTAAACATTGTGTAGGATATGAATAGTATTGGGAAATATAGGGTAAACATTGTGTAGGATATGAATAGTATTGGGAAATATAGGGTAAACATTGTGTAGGATATGAATAGTATTGGGAAATATAGGGTAAACATTGTGTAGGATATGAATAGTATTGAGAAATATAGGGTAAACATTGTGTAGGATATGAATAGTATTGGGAAATATAGGGTAAACATTGTGTAGGATATGAGAAGTATTGGGAAATATAGGGTAAACATTGTGTAAGATATGAATAGTATTGGGAAATATAGGGTAAACATTGTGTAGGATATGAGAAGTATTGGGAAATATAGGGTAAACATTGTGTAAGATATGAGAAGTATTGGGAAATATAGGATTAAACATTGTGAAGATATGAATAGTATTGGGAAATATAGGGTAAACATTGTGTAGGATATGAATAGTATTGGGAAATATAGGGTAAACATTGTGTAAGATATGAGAAGTATTGGGAAATATAGGGTAAACATTGTGTAAGATATGAGAAGTATTGGGAAATATAGGGTAAACATTGTGTAAGATATGAATAGTATTGGGAAATATAGGGTAAACATTGTGTAGGATATGAATAGTATTGGGAAATATAGGGTAAACATTGTGTAGGATATGAATAGTATTGGGAAATATAGGGTAAACATTGTGTAGGATATGAATAGTATTGGGAAATATAGGGTAAACATTGTGTAGGATATGAATAGTATTGAGAAATATAGGGTAAACATTGTGTAAGATATGAATAGTATTGAGAAATATAGGGTAAACATTGTGTAGGATATGAATAGTATTGAGAAATATAGGGTAAACATTGTGTATGATATGAATAGTATTGGGAAATATAGGGTAAACATTGTGTAGGATATGAATAGTATTGAGAAATATAGGGTAAACATTGTGTAGGATATGAATAGTATTGAGAAATATAGGGTAAACATTGTGTAGGATATGAATAGTATTGAGAAATATAGGGTAAACATTGTGTAGGATATGAGAAGTATTGGAAATATAGGGTAAACATTGTGTAGGATTGTAGTGTGGGGGCTTGGTACCTCAGGGACCCGGAGAGCTATGCCGGCAGGGTTACCCAAGCCGGGAAGGTCGAAGGAGAGAGGGCAGACTAAATGTGGTCTCCTGGTCCTCCAGGTTGGGGGTTGTGCGATGGGCTAACTACCCATCCATTTAAAAAAACAGTAGTTACAGAAACCAAAAACAAATTGTTCAAAACTAACTCGAGTCTCGGAAGGACTAGGGCTCCATGCAGGAGACAGATGACGCGCAGCAGCCAAACCCGCAAGGAAGCTGATGTGCTGACGACCCTTTTTCGGCCGCAGACAACAAAGATAGAAGCACCCAGGTTGATTACACAGAAGAAGTCCACCCTTGTAGGGATGTGGAATGTAAGGACACTGCTAGAGACAGGCAGATGTGCACAAGTGGTGAAGGAGATGCATCGGTACAAGCTTACGTTGCTGGGAATGTTGAAACAAGGTGGAATGCTTTTGGGGAAACAAGACTTCATACGGGAGAAACGCTGCTCCATTCGGGCAAAGAAAATGAAGATGATCCTCTGGAAGCCGGGGTGGCCTTGATGCTGACCAAGGAAGCAAGCAAAAGTCTGATGGAATGGGAACCAGTGTCGGACCGCATTATTAGTGCAAGGTTCGTATCTAAGTTCCAGAAGACCTACATAATTATGTGTTATGCACCGACGAACGATGCAGAGGAGGTGGGAAAAGACCATTTCTATGCACAACTACAGGCAACTGTGGACAAAGTACCAAAGCACGACATGATGATTCTTATGGGGGATTTAAATGCCAAGGTGGGCAACGAAAACACTGGCAGGGAAAAGAGATGGGAGTAAATGGTCTTGGAAGCATGAACGAAAATGGTGAGATATTTGCAGACTTCTGTGCCTCCAATGAGCTTGTCATTGGGGGTACACTCTTTCTGCATCGAAGATGCCATAAGGCAACATTGATCTCGCCAGACCATCGGACGGAAAACCAGATCGACCATGTGGCAATTCGCCAACGATGGAAAGCATCACTACAAGATGTTAGAGTGAAGAGAGGAGCAGACATAGGATCTGATCACCATCTGGTAACTGTAAAATTAAAAATGAAACTATCGGCAAAGAAGAAACAACAAAGTACACGAATCAAGTTTGATGTCAAGAAACTCCAATCGCAGGCCACAAAGGAAGTCTTCCAGATTGCTCTAAAGAACCGTTTCGAGGCACTACAGACAACAGAAGAGGAAGGTACAGTGGAGAGTAGGTGGAACACCTTAAAGCAGGCGACGTTGGAGCCTTGAAAATACTTGGGAGACCATCATCAATCAGGAAACCCTGGATCACGGACGAAACATGGCAGAGGGTGGAGGAGAGGAAGAAGCTGAAACAAGAAGTAAACCAGTCACGAACAAGACAGCAAAAACAGGCGGCAGCAACTAGATATAACGAGATGGCTAGAGAGGTAAAAAGACAGCTGAGAAACGACAAAAGAGCATTCATAAATGAGATAGCAGAAGAGGCAGAGACAGCAGCTAGCAAAGGTGACCTCAAAGCTCTCTATGAGACAACCAGATTGTTGAGTGGGAGGAAAAATAAGCAGAGCAGGCCAGTGAGAGATAAGACTGGAAAACTTTTGACTAAAATTGATGAACAACTGGGGCGCTGGAAAGAGCATTTCCAGGAAGTGTTAAATAGACCTCCCCACTAAACCCACTAGATTTAGGGCAAGGAGACCCGCTGGACATAAACGTAGGGGAGATCACAAAACAGGAAATCCGCAATGCCTTGAAAACTTGAGAAAGGGCAAGGCGGCAGGAGTTGATAATATTCCAGCGGAAGCTCTGAGGGAGGGAGGAGAAGAGATGGTAAACCAACTTCACATATTGTTCAACTTGGTGTGGGACAGGGAGGAGATACCAGCAGATTTGAAGAAAGGCCTCCTCGTGAAACTGCCAAAGAATGGCAATTTGTCAAACTGTGACAAGTGGAGAGGGATCATGCTGCTCTCCATTCCCAGCAAAGTCCTCACTAGGGTTATTCTGGACAGGATGAAAGACGCTAGACCAGAGGCTTAGGGACGAACAGGCGGGATTCCGGAAAGATAGATCTTGCAATGACCAGATAGCCACCTTAAGAATCATAGTGGAACAAACAATGGAGTGGCAGGCTCCGCTCTACGTGTGCTTTGTTGATTTTGAGAAGGCGTTTGACAGCATAGATAGGAAATCAATGTGGGGATCCTAAGAAACTATGGGGTGCCGGAGAAGACTGTCGACATCATCAGGCAGCTGTATGAGGGGTTTGCCTGCCAGGTTATTCATGATGGAAGACTGTCAGAGGAGTTCCAGGTCACTACTGGTGTTAGACAGGGATGCCTGCTGTCCCCCTCCTCTTCTTGGTGCTACTTGATTGGGTCACACGCACAGCCTACGACAGGTCTGGAAAAGGCATACAGTGGACACTTTGTCAAAGCTAGAAGACCTGGATTTTGCGGACGATCTCGCCTTGCTTTCGCATAGACTACAAGACATGCATGAAAAAGTGGATGCTCTGGCACAAACCGCAAAACGAGTCGGCCTTAAAATCAGTCAAGAGAAGACTAAGGTAATGCGTAGCAACAACATACAGCAAGATCAATACTGATTGAGGAAGGGACATAGAAGATGTGGATGAATTTGTCTACCTTGGAAGTAACATCAGCAGATCAGGAGGTACAGATGAGGACATTAATGCTAGGATTAGGAAGGCCCGACAGGCCTTTGCGATCCTGCACATGGTGTTGAAGTCCGCTGCCATCTCCACGAAAACAAAGCTCAGGATTTTCAGCTCAAATGTGAAGTCGGTGTTGCTGTATGGCTCGGAAACTTGGCGAGTCACTAGGGCAAATACAAATAAGATCCAGACCTTTGTCAACGGATGTTTGCGGCGGATCCTCAGATTGAGATGGTATGATAGAGTTACAAACACGGATCTGTGGATAAGAACAGGGCAGGAACCTATGATGACACAGGTCAAGAAGAAAAGATGGCGATGGATAGGCCATACCTTGCGGAAGACACAGTCGAGTGTCACTAGACAGGTGCTCGAGTGGAACCCGCAGGGAAAACGAAAGAGGACGCCCTAAGCAGACTTGGAGACGAGGTCTTACCGAGAAGCTGAAGAGTGCTCAATTGACCTGGGAGAACAAAAAAAGAACAGCCAGAGACCGAAAGAGTGGCGAACAACTGTTGAGGGCCCTATGCTCCACGAGGAGGGGAAAGGATTAATGATGATTAATGATTGTGTAGGATATGAGAAATAGTGTATAAAATTCCGGATAACATTGTGCCGTTTCGGTTAACGTGTACTCTTTGTTCAGTTTTACTTCACGATACAGTTCACTTTCAATGTATAACGTTCCTTTAGCAAAATGTGATTGTTCTGACGTTGACACTTTAGCTAGATGAAAGGGACTCAGCACCTGTACTGGCACAGTGTGTTAGTAGATATTGCTACTATCTGTGACTAATTCGCTTATACAGTCAATAATAGTCGAGTCTGAGAATCAATAATTCATATTATTTATTTTATATGTGGGCGTAAGCTTAGCGGTAGTAAGCTTGATCACAACACAAGAGTACCTGGTTCAAATTCCGCGACGGGAATCTGGAAGCATATTTTTTGCGTGGATATTTACGAAACGTAAAAATAGACCTCACCGTCCAGAACGTAATAGCAAACTAATGAACGTATAAGTGGTGCCTAGGAAATCAACGACCCATTTACTGTGGTTAATGGTGAAGTTCTGTGAAGGATATGCCATGATTTCCATCAATTAAACAAATATTATTTATGTTAGTAATAGAATTACAGAACTACGAGTTATGTTAATGATATGTTATATAACTTCTAGTTATGTTAGTGATATGTTATATAACTTGCAGAGTTATGTTAATGATATGTTATAGAACAATTAGTTATGTTAGTGATATGTTATATAACTTGCAGAGTTATGTTAATGATATGTTATATAACTTGCAGAGTTATGTTAATGATATGTTATAGAACAATTAGTTATGTTAGTGATATGTTATATAATTTCTAGCTATGTTAGTAATATGTTGTATAACTTCTAGTTATGTTAATGATATGTTATATAACTTGCAGTTATGTTAGTAATACGTTATAAAACAATTAGTTATGTTAGTTATATATTGTAGAACAATTAGTTATGTTAATGATATGTTATAGAACAATTATTTATGTTAGTATCATCGTGTAAAATCATAAAAATACGTTGTGGAACACTGTCCTCAAGAAAAATAATTCGTGTTACAAAAATAAGTTTTACAGCACCGTGACCTGTGATGTAGTCTTCACACCAAATGCTGAGTGCTGAATTCGGGTGCAGCAGTTGCCAAAATTAGCTGGCATTATGCCCCGGTTGGGCTGGAATCTTGGTGACAGACCGGCCAACAGATGGCCACAGAGACAATTCAATAATGGATTACTCTGACACGAGGGACGGAACACGCCACCTGATTGGCCGGAATTAGCAGCACTGTATTGTTATAATCAATACGATTGGCCTAGGCTGCGTGCCATAATCAATTTGATTGGTGCGGACCAGCTGTGCATCAGTTGCTGTGTTCATCACGAAGACTAATTAGTTAAATGACTTCTCCCTGTTGTATACCTGACTCCCCACATCCCCCTACCAACTAGAGAGGACTAGCGATAAATATATGTTACATCCAACGATTACTCCCTAAATACATTGTAGGGATGATAACTAGAACAGATGGTTATTCGTCATGAACAGCTGATCTGACATTGGATGTATGACCTATGACCCCCTGGTGTTGTTTGTCCTCAAAATTATGACAGGAGAGACAAAACAGAAAAAGAAATGTCCCAGTTTCATTTTCATTAAATTATACAGACATCAATAAGAAATATATTCATGAAAAATATCTTCACCATCTTCAAAATTACATCAGGAGCCCTCGCCGGTGCTCAGAAATTCGTGCACTGCAGCTGAGATCGTCCTATGTAAGAAAGAGATCGGAGCACACGTGGTTACTCACGGAAGTGCAATGATGCTGGTCCTATCAACCAATCAAATCAATAAATTAATGAGAATTGCATTAAATGAAAATCGTGGCATATCCTTTACAGAACTTCACAATCAACCACAGTAAACGAGTCGTCGATTTTCTAGGCATCACTTAAACGTTCAGTAGTTTGCTAGTGCTTTCTGAACGATGGGTATATTTCACAATTTGTAAAAATCCACGTGTACAAATTTGTTTATAAACTGATCGCCGTGGTGTTTAAACCAGGTACTCGTTGGTTGTGATCTAGCTCGCAACAGCTACATAACTAACTTAAATCCTTATTTCCGTCAAAATTGGCGTTTCGTAATTGATATCTTCATCGTGTGTTATCCACAGATGTAACACATGCGTGTCTGTCACCTTCATTTTCTTTATATATGAAAATTTATATTATCTATCGCCCGAGTGGTTACCGGGGCCCAAATTTGGGTTGTAAAGAATAGAACACCTGTTACCTGTCAAGCATGTCGTTAGAGGCGACTAAGGAGGTTTGACTGAAATCGGATGCACGTGTCCTAAATGTGTAGAAGTCAACCTACTGCCTTGCAGGACGGCTGGGGACAGCCAAAGGCTAACAGAGAGCGAAACCAGTAAACGCCGGACACATCGCCGATGGATAAGCACCAGAGCTCCAAATGGAGCTGAAGATGTGACGAAACCCACCCATGTTAAGGCTGCACGAATCAGATTTTCACATGAATGAATTTATGGAGAGATCTGGTACATCAGTCTTTTAGGTGATCGCGAGAGAGAGATATATTATTTATTTCGTTTGATATTTAAAAAGAAAAATATCATTATGACTGTTTGTCTTGAGATATATTATATTTACTTCTTTCTGGTTAATAAGGCAGCAAATTGATGTCCACAACAAAAGTACTGAGTTTTTAATGCTTTTTTAAAAAAATGATTCTTTGGTATGTGCGATTGTCTTGTTTTAACCCATTCGTCACTCTGAGCCGATATACTAGCTCGATATATTTTTTAAAGAGGACGCGAAGCCAGTAATCACATTGAAAAGCCTGACCGGAAGCATTGCAAGATCGGCACTGTTTTGGAACCGCAGGGATAGAGAATTAGGGAAGGTCTAGACATACCTAGAGAAGAGAGCTGGAGACTGGTATGAAAAGGATAGGTAAAACATAGAAAGAATTGGAAGGGATGGCAAGAGAGAGAGAAAGAGCTGGAAGAAGTTTGTTGAAGATCTGTGCTCTGTTGGGAGTTGAAAGAGGAAAAAGATGAAATACAGTATACATTGCAATATAAATGATAACGGGGTCCTAAAAATAAAACATTACAGAGTGAAAGGGTTAAAGCTGTACTATTCGTTCGTGTACTTCTGTTCTTCTTCTTCTTTGCGTTCGTTCTTTACAACCAATTTTAATCATTCTTTGTGATATGTTTGATCTTTGCCAAGAACGTGTAGACGTTGCACATTGGTTTGGTATGCCCCTAAACGCATAGACTTCTACACGTTTAGGACATGTGCATCCGATTTCAGTCAAACCTCCTTAGTCACCTCTTACGACATGCGTGGCAGGCAACAGTGGTCTATTCTTTACACCCCAATTTTGGGTCCCGGTAACCACTCGGGCGGGCCCCTGTTACCACTCGGACGGGCCCCGGTAACCACTCGGGGGCTTCTGTTCTTCATCTTCGTTGTCAGACTAATATTAAAATTATTGCCTTTGATTATAAAACATTGAAAAAAACAAGAGAGCCGTAGTAGCGCAGTTGTTAATGAACTCGCATCATAGGTTAATGATCCAGGTTCAATTCCTCAGTATGCGGGGAATTCTCTCCGACCGTAACGGCTCTGATGTCAACCCAGCCTCAATTGAGTACCAGGAAAAGTACTTGAGCAATTTCCGGCGTGATGTTGATCACATCACCCATCGTGTGCCGACGGTCAATGAAAAATACAGACCTAACACCGTATTACCCTATATACCTGGAGGTATAGCATGGGTTCCTTGACTGACTTGACTGTAAAACTTGGTTCCACCACCATCATCGTATAGTTTGTAGTGGAAGATTGAAGATAAATAATGTGAAGCCAATATATGCTCTCTTAATTAACGTTCGGTAAGCTGGTCTGCTCCAGGTGTTCATTTGTCATGTGACCTGTACCTCAGGGACAAACATCTGTTGTGGTAATCTAGTATGTTTGGTATCTTCTTTTTAACATCAGTTATTGGTGATGGGAGGGGAGGGGGGGAAGGGGCAGGGCATAGATAATCGTGCCTAGTTATTGGTGATATCTTTGTCCGTCAATATTGTGGGAGGGGGGCACAGATGAACGGGCATACTGTGTGCAACCAGGAAATTGTTGTAACCTTGTTAAGTCGATCAACGCAACACTTACACAGGTGAAACCGAACATTTGCACAGGTAAAAATGGACTTTTACACAGGTAAAACCGGACTTTTACGCAAGTAAAACTGATAAAACTGGACATTTACACAGGTAAAACCGAACTTTTACGCAAGTAAAACTGGTGATTTGCACAGATAAAACTGGACATTTGTACAAGTAACACTGGACATTTACACAGGTAAAATTGGACATTTACAAAGAAATAAATGATCATTTGCAAAGATATCAATGAAAGTTATATATATATATATATATAAATGTTGCAGGGCGAAACTGGCATCGATTGGGTAGAAAATAGTCAACTAGAAGATTTGGATTTTGCAGATGATATTGCCTTGTTAAGTAGAAACAACCAAGATATGCAAAGAAAAACAGACAACTTGTCATCTATAGCATCAAAAGTTGGACTGCAGATAAGCTATGAAAAACAAATATAATGAAGACACCTATGGCAAGTAATGCAGATATCACACTGGAATCTAAAATGATAAAAATAACAGAGCAGTTCACCTATTTGGGTAGCAATTTTGATTGCACAGGAAATGTTAAAAAGAAATTATGATACGAATTGGCAAAGCAACATCAGCTTTTAAAAGTCTAAATAAAATATGGAACTACAAGTTATATAGTATTAAAATTAAATTACGAATTTTCAATTCAAATGTTGTATCAATCCTAACATATGCCAGCGAGAGTTGGAAAATGACTAAAGATATAGAAAGCAAGTTGAATGCATTTGAAAATAGATGTCTGTGAAAAATAATGAATATAAAATGGAACGAAGTCAGGAGAAGTGATGAAATCAGAGACATATCTAGTCAACCACTAGTGACAACTGTTATAAGAAAGAGAAGATGGAGATATATTGGGCACACCTTAAGGAGAAATGATCAACGAATATCAAAGAAGGCATTGAAGTGGGATGCAAAGGGTTCAAGAAAGAGAGGTCGACCTAAGGAGACTCTGAAGCGAACTTTGCTGAGAGAGGCAGGAAATATCAGTCTCAGTTCCATGGAGGAGATTGAGCGAGTTGCCCAGGATAGAGCGGTATGGAGAAATTACTTGCAGACCCTATGTAACGTATGGAATTACGAGAGGAATTATTATTATTATTATTATTATTATTATATATGTGTGTGTGTATATATATATATATATCAATGACATAAATGTAAAGGACAGTTGAATAAATGTAAAGGACTGTTATGTAGATGTAAATGGACATTCACAAAAATACAACTGAACATTTACACAGATATAACTTACTATTTATAAAGATATAAATGACAGTTACAAAGATATAAATGGATAGCTACAAAGCAATAAATCAGCACTTATCAAGCGGTGCATCAAGTGACATACATGTAGCGCATTCGGTTGAGGTAGGACAAGGAAATAAATCAGTTCTTCAAGGAGACTCCGTTTTTAGGTTTGTTTAGGGCGTCCTCCTTTCCTTGCGGAATCACTCCGTGGTCAGAAAGGGGTCATCTGCGCTTCAGCCTCCTTACCGTCCGGCTGCCACGTGTCACCTGTTTCAGGAGTGGAGCCCCGTCCGTAACTCGTGTTACCTGTGCCAGACAGTTTGTCGTTAAGTCTCTGCTACTGCACTCTTTTTAAACAGATGGGTAGCTAGCCGATAACGCAACTTTCAACACGTAGGACCAGAAGACCATATTAAGTCTGATCTCTCTACTTTCGCATGTCTGGATTAGGTAGCCCTGTCAGTAACATTGTTCCTGCCAGCATATCTATGTATTCACAATGTTCCTACCAGCTTAGCTATGTATTCTATGCATCCACAATGTTCCTACCAGCATAGGTATGTATTATATGCATTCACAATGTTCCTACAAAACATAGATATGCATTCACAATGTTCCTACCAACATAGCTATGTATTCTATGCATCCACAATGTTCCTACAAACATAGCTATGTATTCACAATGTTCCTGCCAGAATAGCTCTGTATGTTGTGCGTTCACAATGTTCCTGTCAGAATAGCTATGTATTTTATGCATTTACAATGTTCCTACCCAGCAGGTTAATGAAACACGGAAGCAATCCCCCCTCCCCTTCCCCAAACCAACCCTCACCCCGTCATTACCCGTACACCACTGTAAGATATGTCTCTATCCTTATGTAAGTCGTGGCATATACTTTACAAGACATCGTCATCAGCCACACTAAACGAGTCGTCATCAGCCACAGTAAACGAGTCGTCATCAGCCACAGTAAACGAGTCGTCATCAGCCACACTAAACGAGTCGTCATCAGCCACAGTAAACGAGTCGTCATCAGCCACAGTAAACGAGTCGTCATCAGCCACAGTAAACGAGTCGTCATCAGCCACACTAAACGAGTCCTCATCAGCCACAGTAAACGAGTCGTCATCAGCCACAGTAAACGAGACGTCAATTTTCTAGGCAAAACTTACTTATACGTTCAGTAGTTTGCCATTGTTTTCTGAACTGTGAGGGCTATTTTTACCGTTCATAAAAATCCATGGGTTCAAATTTGTTTCCAAACTTATCACTGAGGAGTTGTACCAGGTACTCTTGGGTTGTCATCGAGCTTAAGGTGGAGGGGAGGGGGAGGTTTAAAGCCGAAGGATTGACTTCATTACATTGAGTGTTACTCCATATTGTTCGGTCCAACAGCGCAGAAATGGATAGCCACCTACGGAGATTATTGCACAAAACATGAATCCCATAAAACAGTCCAGGAAACAATCCTAGAGGTCTTTGAAAAAAATGCACTCGCAATCAGAAAAGCGAGGTCCGGATTCGAACCCACGACCTTCGACTCGGAAGGCAAGGGCGTAACCACTTAGCCACAGAGAGCCCCATCGAGCTTACTACCTCCAAGTCATAGACTCCCGTTCTATCCTTATGAAAATCCTGGCATTACAGTAAATAAGTCGTTGATTTTCTAGGCACCATTTATACGTTCAGTAGTTTGTCATTGCTTTCTGAACGGTGAGGTCTATTTTCACCTTTTGTAAAAATCCCAGGGAAACAAATTTGCTCCCAAACTTGCCCACCTTGAGGTTTGAACCAGGTACGCTTGGGTTCGTGATCAAGCTCACTACCTCTTGAGCTAGGGGTCTCTGTGGCTAAGTGGTTAAGCCCTTTGCCTTGTGAGTCGAAGGTCGTGGTTCGAGTCCGGACCGCGCCATTCTGTTCACGAGTGCAGTTTTTTCAAGAGACCCTTAGGATTGTTGCTGGAGCTACGGAGTTCATGCTTTGTGCAATACTCTCGGCAGGTGGCGTGCCATTTCTGCGGAGAGGGACTGAGCCAGATGGGGTAAAGCCCGGTGCAATGAAGTCAATCCTTGGGCTTGTAAACCCTTTTATTTACCTCTAGAGCTACAGGTGCTCACTCTATCCTTATAGTGATAATAAATATAAAAATTAATTGCATATCCTTTACAAAACTTTGCGAATCAACCCCAGAGTTTTTAACGCTGTTTGTGATTTTTCTAGGCATTATTACGTTCAGTAGTTTGCCATTGCTTTCTGAACGGGTGGTGCCATCGTCCTTTGTTAAAATCCACGCAAACAATTTGCAACCAAACTGTCCGCAGCGTGATTCGAACTCAGAATATCGAGGTTAATAAACCGAGTCACTAACCCCTAAGCCACAGACGCCACCGATAATAAATTTAGAATCAATAGATCAGGAGCGGCTCAATGTAAAACTTCTGTTGCGCCCTACGACTTGTGTGATGTATGTTATACAACAGATTCTACATTTGATTGTTTGATTGATTGATTGATTGTTTGATTGATTGATTGATTGATCTATAGCACCATAATCATTGCACTTATGTGTACTATGATCTCTTTCTTACACCGGAAGATCTCACCTGCAGAGCACGAACTCTGTATCACCTGCGAGGGTCAACGAAGTAATTTTGAAGATGGGGACGATATTTATGTGGGAAATTAATCTTTAAATCTTTTTCTAATGAATTTTGCCTGGACAGCGGCTTTCCAGCCTGCTCTTCTCGATTTTGACCAAGGGTTCTTTTACGTGCTCAAATTGAACACAGGACCTACGATTTATTCTCCGTCTCCGAAAGAACTAGAACTTGATCTCCCTACACTGAGATCAGGGTTCTCTGGAATAATATCCAGATGGCTCCACGAGGGGGTGAACCTGGTACCTTTTGCACGAGAGACAATCACCTAACCTCTACGCCACAGACACCCCCCAGTTACTGCTCGATGTATAATTTCTGTAGAGCCCCTACGACTTGTGTGCGATATATGTTATACAACTTTTTCTACATTTATGTATGATGGAGAAACCATATGTTAAGTTAATATGTCGATTAAATGTCGATTAAATGTCGATTGGGGAGAAACTATGCTCCTCCAGCTACCACACACCCCACCACCCACAAACACATACACACACGCGCGCAATAAAGCCACAAAGACTGAGGAACTCGATTAGTATGTGAAGCAGGTGTTATTGAATAATATATTATTTATATACAATTGCCCACACAAATTCGCACATCAGGTTGGACGCGCTTATATATGAGTACGCTTTTTCACTTCCTATGTATGTGTGTGTGTGTGTGTGTGTGTGTTGTGTTTAAATATATACGTATATAGGTATATATATATACATATATATATCTATATATATATATATGTGTGTGTGTGTGTGATGTTTTAAATATATATTAATATATATATAATGTTGCTTCTGTTCTGCAACAGCTTGATATTAATTAAAGAGAATAAAATCTAGGAGAATTAAATATGTCGAACACATAAAACGACATGAGTGACTAGAGAAGATCATTTTGGAGGGAATGGTGCCTGGAAGAAGAATGCGAGGAAGACCTAGAAGACGATGGGTAAAGGATGTCATTGACGATTTGAGAATGACTGCTGCTGACGCCGGCTAACTTGCACAGAACAGAGATTTTCAGGACTGCTGTCATGGAAGCCAAGTTCTGGAAGGGACAGGCTACTTGATGATGATACTATAGATATATACTAGATCTGATGGTTCACTCTTTAACTTGGCTCGCTAAGAGCCAAGACAAAAACGACGGAAATTCTTCTCAAGGACCTCCTTTCGCTGACGATGCTGCCTTAGTCGCCCACAGTGAGACTACACTGCAATGCCTAATCAATAAATTGTCAAAGGCATGCGACCTATTTTCTCTGACTATAAGTGTCTCCAAAACAGTTGTACTATGTCAAGGAGGTAACACAACAAATATTACTTTAAATGGTAACCACCTAACACCAGTTCCAAAATTTTGCTATCTCGGGTCCATGGTCACTGCCAGTCTTTCTCTTAATGAAGAAATCAACGCTCGTGTAGATAGTGCGTCTACTACATACGGCAAACTATCAAAGCGAGGGTGGGACAACACAAAACTGACATTGCAAACGAAGATTCAAATATATCGAGCCTGTGTAAGAGCCTAGTTCTTTACTATATGGCTCAGAAACATGGACGGCCTACTCAAGACACGAGAGGAGACTTAACATCTTTCACCTTCGATGTCTCCGCAAGATTATGAACATCAGGTGGTACGACAAGATAACCAACTCTGAAGTACTGCAACTTGCAAACCTGCCTTATCATGGCATGCTCAGCAGTAGACGATTAAGATGGTTGGTGCATGTGAGAAGAACGGAAACTTATCGCATACCAAACAAATATTGTTCTGTGAACTTTCTGAGGAAAGAGGCACTAGGGCAGACCACTCTCAGATATAAAGATGTCTGCAAAGCCTCAATGAAAAACTTTTCTATAGGTCCAGCACATGGGAAAGACTAGCTGATGACAGAGTTGTGTGGAAAGTCAAATTACGAAAAGACACAAAGTCTTTTGAGAAGAGACTTAAGTATGAGCTGAACGACAAGAGAGAAAAGCGAAAACTCAGAAGTTGTCACAGTAAAACACTTGCCAATTGACCGTCTGTAAAGACGAAAAATAAGAGCCATATATACATATATATATTATATATATATATATATATATATATATATATATATATATATATATATATATGTATGCGTAATGTTCTCTCTCTCTCTCTCTCTCTCTATAAATGTATATGTGTGTGTATGTGGTGTTTACATATATATTTACGTACAAGTGTGCCTGTTCGTTATTACTCTCTCGCTCTCTTTTTTTATAAATACATATTTCTGTGTATTTGTCTGCACGTGTTACTCATGTTGCGCACATACACATACTTTTACACATATAAATATATACACTTACACGAACTCCTATGCACACACATATTTTAAAAACCACATACACACACATATGTGCATACACACGAATATATAATGATTGTTTAGATTCCGTTTGACCCCTTGAGACATTATCTGCAGCATAAAGAAACAGCTGTTGTATTAATTGCTAAACAACATCTGTACCATATGAGGCTACATCTAACTGGTGCATGTGTCATATATCAGTAAGAATATGGCGACAGAAGGTTGTCTAGCAGTCCTAAACACCGCCACGAGTATTCACTTCAATGACTGTATTACGGTTACATTCGGATGTGAGTGCGTGTGAACAAATATCTATCCCGTAGAGTTTTCAATGTGTAGAAATATAGTATTCAATGTGTAGAAATTCAGTTTACTATATGTAGACATCTAGTTTTCAATGTGAGACATCAAGTTTTCAATGTGAGACATCTAGTTTTCAATGTGAGACTGCTGCTAGTTTTCAATGTGAGACTGCTGCTAGTTTTCAATGTAAGACATCTAGTTTGCAATGTGAGACATCTAGTTTTCAATGTGAGACATCTAGTTTTCAATGTGAGACATCTAGTTTTCAATGTGAGACATCTAGTTTGCAATGTGAGACATCTAGTTTTCAATGTGAGACATATAGTTTTCAATATGTAAACATATAGTTTGCAATATGTAAACATATATGTTATGTCTGGAGTATAGCGGAAAACATAAAAGCAAAGTACTGTAGTTGTACAAAATACAAAAACAATAACAATAAACAATAACAGTACTTTGTTGTTACGTGTTATGCCATTGCTACATAGTTTTACAACAGTTTTCCCTTATATCTATAGTACTGTCTAGTGTATAGGAAGTTTGAATCCCTTATATCTATAGTACTGTCTAGAGTATAGGAAGTTTGAATCCCTTATATCTATAGTACTGTCTAGCGTATGGAGTTTGAATCCCTTATATCTATAGTACTGTCTAGCGTATAGGAAGTTTGAATCCCTTATATCTATAGTACTGTCTAGCGTATAGGAGTTTGAATCTCTTATATATATAGTACTGTCTAGCGTATAGGAAGTTTGAATCCCTTATATCTATAGTACTGTCTAGCGTATAGGAAGTTTGAATCCCTTATATCTATAGTACTGTCTAGCGTATAGGAAGTTTGAATCCCTTATATCTATAGTACTGTCTAGCGTATAGGAAGTTTGAGTCCCTTATATCTATAGTACTGTCTAGCGTATAGGAAGTTTGAATCCCTTATATCTATAGTACTGTCTAGCGTATAGGAAGTTTGAGTCCCTTATATCTATAGTACTGTCTAGCGTATAGGAAGTTTGAGTCCCTTATATCTATAGTACTGTCTAGCGTATAGGAAGTTTGAGTCCCTTATATCTATAGTACTGTCTAGCGTATAGGAAGTTTGAATCCTTATATCTATAGTACTGTCTAGCGTATAGAAGTTTGAATCCTATATCTATAGTACTGTCTAGCGATAGGAGTTTGAATCCTATATCTATAGTACTGTCTAGCGTATAGGAAGTTTGAATCCCTTATATCTATAGTACTGTCTAGCATATAGGAAGTTTGAATCCCTTATATCTATAGTACTGTCTAATGTATAGGAAGTTTGAATCCCTTATATCTATAGTACTGTCTAGCGTATAGGAAGTTTGAGTCCCTTATATCTATAGTACTGTCTAGCGTATAGGAAGTTTGAATCCATTATATCTATAGTACTGTCTAGCGTATAGGAAGTTTGAATCCCTTATATCTATAGTACTGTCTAGCGTATAGGAAGTTTGAATCCTTATATCTATAGTCTGTCTAGCGTATGGAAGTTTGAATCCTTATATCTATAGTACTGTCTAGCGTATAGGAAGTTTGAATCCTTTATATCTATAGTACTGTCTAGTGTATAGGAAGTTTGAGTCCCTTATATCTATAGTACTGTCTAGTGTATAGGAAGTTTGAATCCCTTATATCTATAGCACTGTCTAGCGTATAGGAAGTTTGAGTCCCTTATATCTATAGTACTGTCTAGCGTATAGGAAGTTTGAATCCCTTATATCTATAGTACTGTCTAGCGTATAGGAAGTTTGAGTCCCTTATATCTATAGTACTGTCTAGCGTATAGGAAGTTTGAATCCCTTATATCTATAGTACTGTCTGCATATAGGAAGTTTGAATCCTATATCTATAGTACTGTCTAGTGTATAGGAAGTTTGGAGTCCATATATCTATAGTACTGTCTAGCGTATAGGAAGTTTGAATCCTTATATCTATAGTACTGTCTAGCGTATAGGAGTTTGAATCCTTATATCTATAGTACTGTCTAGTGTATAGGAAGTTTGAATCCTTATATCTATAGTACTGTCTAGCGTATAGAGTTTGAATCTATATCTATAGTACTGTCTAGCGTATAGAAGTTTGAGTCCTTATATCTATAGTACTGTCTAGCGTATAGGAAGTTTGAATCCTTTATATCTATAGTACTGTCTAGCGTATAGGAAGTTTGAGTCCCTTATATCTATAGTACTGTCTAGCGTATAGGAAGTTTGAATCCTTTATATCTATAGTACTGTCTAGTGTATAGGAAGTTTGAATCCTTTATATCTATAGTACTGTCTAGTGTATAGGAAGTTTGAGTCCCTTATATCTATAGTACTGTCTAGCGTATAGGAAGTTTGAATCCATTATATCTATAGTACTGTCTAGCGTATAGGAAGTTTGAATCCCTTATATCTATAGTACTGTCTAGCGTATAGGAAGTTTGAATCCCTTATATCTATAGTACTGTCTAGCGTATAGGAAGTTTGAATCCCTTATATCTATAGCACTGTCTAGCGTATAGGAAGTTTGAATCCCTTATATCTATAGTACTGTCTAGCGTATAGGAAGTTTGAGTCCCTTATATCTATAGTACTGTCTAGCGTATAGGAAGTTTGAATCCCTTATATCTATAGTACTGTCTAGCGTATAGGAAGTTTGAATCCCTTATATCTATAGTACTGTCTAGCGTATAGGAAGTTTGAATCCTTTATATCTATAGTACTGTCTAGCGTATAGGAAGTTTGAGTCCCTTATATCTATAGTACTGTCTAGTGTATAGGAAGTTTGAATCCCTTATATCTATAGTACTGTCAGCGTATGGAAGTTTGATCCATATATCTATAGTACTGTCTAGCGTATAGGAAGTTTGAATCCCTTATATCTATAGTACTGTCTAGTGTATACAGTTTGAGTCCTTATATCTATAGTACTGTCTAGCGTATAGGAAGTTTGAGTCCCTTATATCTATAGTACTGTCTAGCGTATAGGAAGTTTGAATCCCTTATATCTATAGTACTGTCTAGCGTATAGGAAGTTTGAATCCCTTATATCTATAGTACTGTCTAGCGTATAGGAAGTTTGAATCCCTTATATCTATAGTACTGTCTAGCGTATAGGAAGTTTGAGTCCCTTATATCTATAGTACTGTCTAGCGTATAGGAAGTTTGAATCCCTTATATCTATAGTACTGTCTAGCGTATAGGAAGTTTGAATCCCTTATATCTATAGTACTGTCTAGCGTATAGGAAGTTTGAGTCCCTTATATCTATAGTACTGTCTAGCGTATAGGAAGTTTGAGTCCCTTATATCTATAGTACTGTCTAGCGTATGGAGAGTTTGAATCCTTATATCTATAGTACTGTCTAGCGTATAGGAAGTTTGAATCCTTTATATCTATAGTACTGTCTAGTGTATAGGAAGTTTGAGTCCCTTATATCTATAGTACTGTCTAGCGTATAGGAAGTTTGAATCATATATCTATAGTACTGTCTAGCGTATAGGAGTTTGGGTCCTTATATCTATAGTACTGTCTAGTGTATAGGAAGTTTGAATCCCTTATATCTATAGTACTGTCTAGCGTATAGGAAGTTTGAGTCCCTTATATCTATAGTACTGTCTAGCGTATAGGAAGTTTGAGTCCCTTATATCTATGTCTGTCTAGCGTATAGGAAGTTTGGATCTTTATATCTATAGTACTGTCTAGCGTATAGGAAGTTTGAATCCCTTATATCTATAGTACTGTCTAGCGTATAGGAAGTTTGAATCCCTTATATCTATAGTACTGTCTAGTGTATAGGAAGTTTGAATCCTTTATATCTATAGTACTGTCTAGCGTATAGAAGTTTGAATCCTTATATCTATAGTACTGTCTAGCGTATAGGAAGTTTGAATCCCTTATATCTATAGTACTGTCTAGCGTATAGGAAGTTTGAATCCCTTATATCTATAGTACTGTCTAGTGTATAGGAAGTTTGAATCCCTTATATCTATAGTACTGTCTAGCGTATAGGAAGTTTGAATCCCTTATATCTATAGTACTGTCTAGTGTATAGGAAGTTTGAGTCCCTTATATCTATAGTACTGTCTAGCGTATAGGAAGTTTGAATCCCTTATATCTATAGTACTGTCTAGTGTATAGGAAGTTTGAATCCCTTATATCTATAGTACTGTCTAGCGTATAGGAAGTTTGAATCTCTTATATCTATAGTACTGTCTAGTGTATGGAAGTTTGGGCCCCTTATATCTATAGTACTGTCTAGTGTATAGGAAGTTTGAATCCTATTTTATAGTACTGTCTAGCGTATGGGAAAGTTTGAATCCCTTATATCTATAGTACTGTCAAACGTATGGAAGTTTGAATCCTTATATCTATAGTACTGTCTATGTATAGGAAGTTTGAGTCCTTATATCTATGACTTTTCAGCATATGAGTTTGAACCCCTATATCTATAGTACTGTCTAGCGTATAGGAAGTTTGAATCCTTATATCTATATTACTGTCAGTGTATAGGAAGTTTGAATCCCTTATATCTATAGCACTGTCTAGCGTATAGGAAGTTTGAATCCCTTATATCTATAGTACTGTCTAGTGTATAGGAAGTTTGAATCCCTTATATCTATAGCACTGTCTAGCGTATAGGAAGTTTGAATCCTTATATCTATGTACTGTCTAGCGTATAGGATTTGGCCCCTTATATCTATAGTACTGTCTAGCGTATAGGAAGTTTGAATCCCTTATATCTATAGTACTGTCTAGCGTATAGGAAGTTTGAATTTTTCCGTTTCTTTTGTATACTTTACATGATAAAGCCATTTCGGTGCAAACGTCGATGTATCGTGTTTTGTGCATTGTAGAACTATACTGTTTTGTTTTTACATGGTTCACGTATTTACAAAATTTGACTGCAGTCTTCTCTTATATTGATAATGTGTAGATATACAGTTTTCAATGTGTAGATATACAGTTTTCAATGTGTAGATATACAGTTTTCAATGTGTAGATATACAGTTTTAAAATGTTAAAATATACAGTTTTCAATTTTAGATACATTTTTCCCAATGTGTAGATATACAGTTTTCAATGTGTAGATATACAGTTTTCAATTTTAGATATATAGTTTTCAATGTGTAGATATATATTTTTCAATGTGTAGATATACAGTTTTAAAGTTAGATATACAGTTTCAATGTGTAGATATATAGTTTTCTTCTTCTTCTTCGACGAACGTTCCCCATTGACCATGAACCTCTTTGAATCTGATGTGATCTGAGTATAAGGCATTGTACGATGTGCCAGTTATGCTCCTAGTAGGCCAGCACATCCGATTTATCGTGTTTTTTTTTACTAGGTGAATTCCTAAACTTCTACCTCAGTCGCCTCTTAGGTCGGCGTTACTATTTTTTGCTCCCTTGCAGATCCGGCGACACACGGCAATTAGTACTCAATATAGACTCGGTTTCTAGTAATCACCCTGAATGTGCACACCGAAATTTTCACCAAGCTGGTCTCGAAGCAAAGAATATTCACATGAAGCGTGCACTAGCGCAACGTGTTACTAACTTCACTATCGGCAACCCACATTGACTTAGTTTATAAGTAGCATATTCATGTTGAAGTTTGATAACAAATCTTCATCTTTTTATGTCAATTTTAAAATCTGTAAATCTAACTATTCATTTTTTATTTTCTTGATTTCCGTAATATAGTCTTTTTAGTTTCATTTCAACATTTTTTGTTTCATTTTTTTTATTTTCTTGACCCGTAGAAGTGTTTCCCCTGCTAGGGCTATA
>CM036760.1:53740515-53784817 GCA_020796225.1 Arion vulgaris | reverse complement strand
AATAGTTTCTCACATCCCCTTTTAATGGCACATATCTCTGAAAGTACGAAAGTAGAAATGCAAAGAGAAAACCTAGAAATAAATGGAGAAGAACTTTGAAGGCAAAGGTTAACGATTTATGGAAGAGTTGCAAGACGCTGCAAGAGATAGTTAAACAGTGCCGGATTAAGCCAGCACGGGGTCTGTAGCAAATGTTACCAAGAAACCCTAGGTTTTATATAAAAATAAAATATAACACAACTTTTACAAACAAACTTTTCTCGATTTAATGTGAGCAAATTTAAAAATAACACTAGACAAATCAATTTCTCTAAGTAAATTATATTCAATGTTCATTAAGGAGAGGTTATTTAGACGATCTTGTCCCATTATGTTCCTTAACTCACTTTTTATACGATTTAATGTCGAAAAAGAGCAATCTCCGCTTGCAAGCGTTCTAGAATTCCATTCCATAAAATTTTCATTATTCCGGTTTCCAACTTACTCGTCTTTGAAACTAGTCCGTACACCTGATTACGACACTCTACCTTTTGATCCATGTTCTGTGAGATGTCATCCAAAAATTGTTTGATAGTTTTACAAGCTAAACATTTTCTACTCTAGACGCGGGCCTCCAGAAACGTGGGCCCGTAGCATTGCTACTTCTGCTATAGAGCGAGTTGGGGTGCTGTAGCGACTTGGCATGAGTTGGTTGAGGACCTATGACCCAATCGAGGTTAAACCCACAACAGAAAAAGAGAGCGGGAGAGAGTGAGAGGAAGAGAACGAGAGAGAGAGAGAAATTAACAAAATCGTGACTTTACAAAAGAGCATATTAGTTATACCTGCAGGATAATCTAGAAGATAATCCCTTTTATCACCACAAGAAAATCAAAACAAGAAGAATAAAAACAAAATCAAACGATGCAGATAACAATGATCCAATTAACATAAACATTAAGTGTTAATTGTATGGAAAGAAACACATTATAACTACTCATTCTCCAATAAAGCAAATCTCTGTAGCTTCAACTGATTGTTCAGTCTGTTTGTAATGCGTAATTAATTTCCCTGGTAACAATTAGATCAAGTATTTTGATATGATCTATATATACCTGTAACACTGAGTAGGATACGGGCAGTATTGTGTAGGGTATGTGTAACAATGGGAAGATTATGGGAAACATTGTGTAGAATATGTGCAACAATGGGAAGCTTATTGGAAACATTGTGTAGAATGTGTGCAATAATGGGAAGGTTATTGGAAACATTGTGTAGAATGTGTGCAATAATGGGAAGGTTATTGGAAACATTGTGTAGAATATGTGCAATAATGGGAAGGTTATGGAAAGCTTTGTACATGATTCATGCAACAGACGTACAAGATTCAGGCATTATTGTACATAATTTTGACAAAATTTACATAATTTGGGCAAAGTTGTACAGACTTTAGACAACATTGTACAGAATTTAGGCAATATTATTTGGGCAGCATTTATATGATATAGGCAGTATTGAGTAGGGTATGAACACTATTGTGTAGGATATGAATAGTATTAGGAAATATAGGGTAAACATTGTGTAGGATATGAGAAGTATTGGGAAATATAGGGTAAACATTGTGTAGGATATGAATAGTATTGAGAAATATAGGGTAAACATTGTGTAGGATATGAGAAATAGTGTATATAATTCGGATAACATTGTGCCGTTTCGGTTAACGTGTACTCTTTGTTCAGTTTTACTTCACGATACAGTTCACTTTCAATGTATAACGTTCCTTTAGCAAAATGTGATTGTTCTGACGTTGACACTTTAGCTAGATGAAAGGGACTCAGCACCTGTACTGGCACAGTGTGTTAGTAGATATTGCTACTATCTGTGACTAATTCGCTTATACAGTCAATAATAGTCGAGTCTGAGAATCAATAATTCATATTATTTATTTTATATGTGGGCGTAAGCTTAGCGGTAGTAAGCTTGGTCATCACACAAGAGTACCTGGTTCAAATTCCGCGACGGGCAATCTGGAAGCATATTTTTTGCGTGGATATTTACGAAACGTAAAAATAGACCTCACCGTCCAGAACGTAATAGCAAACTAATGAACGTATAAGTGGTGCCTAGGAAATCAACGACCCATTTACTGTGGTTAATGGTGAAGTTCTGTGAAGGATATGCCATGATTTCCATCAGTTAAACAAATATTATTTTTGTTAGTAATAGAATTACAGAACTACGAGTTATGTTAATGATATGTTATATAACTTCTAGTTATGTTAGTGATATGTTATATAACTTGCAGAGTTATGTTAATGATATGTTATAGAACAATTAGTTATGTTAGTGATATGTTATATAATTTCTAGTATGATTAGTAATATGTTGTATAACTTCTAGTTATGTTAATGATATGTTATATAACTTGCAGTTATAGTTAAGTATATGTTATAGAACAATTAGTTTTGTTAGTTATATATTGTAGAACAATTAGTTATGTTAATGATATGTTATAGAACAATTATTTATGTTAGTATCATCGTGTAAAATCATAAAAATACGTTGTGGAACACTGTCCTCAAGAAAAAATAATTCGTGTTACAAAAAATAGAAGTTTTACAGCACCGTGACCTGTGATGTAGTCTTCACACCAAATGCTGAGTGCTGAATTCGGGTGCAGCAGTTGCCAAAATTAGCTGGCATTATGCCCCGGTTGGGCTGGAATCTTGGTGACAGACCGGCCAACAGATGGCCACAGAGACAATTCAATAATGGATTACTCTGACACGAGGGACGGAACACGCCACCTGATTGGCCGGAATTAGCAGCACTGTATTGTTATAATCAATACGATTGGCCTAGGCTGCGTGCCATAATCAATTTGATTGGTGCGGACCAGCTGTGCATCAGTTGCTGTGTTCATCACGAAGACTAATTAGTTAAATGACTTCTCCCTGTTGTATACCTGACTCCCCACATCCCCCTACCAACTAGAGAGGACTAGCGATAAATATATGTTACATCCCAAAGATTACTCCCTAAATACATTGTAGGGATGATAACTAGAACAGATGGTTATTCGTCATGAACAGCTGATCTGACATTGGATGTATGACCTATGACCCCCTGGTGTTGTTTGTCCTCAAAATTATGACAGGAGAGACAAAACAGAAAAAGAAATGTCCCAGTTTCATTTTCATTAAATTATACAGACATCAATAAGAAATATATTCATGAAAAAAATATCTTCACCATCTTCAAAATTACATCGGGAGCCCTCGCTGGTGCTACAAAATTCGTGCACTGCAACTGAGATCTTCCTATGTAAGAAAGAGATCGGAGCACACGTGGTTACTCACGGAAGTGCAATGATGCTGGTCCTATCAACCAATCAAATCAATAAATTAATGAGAATTGCATTAAATGAAAATCGTGGCATATCCTTTACAGAACTTCACAATCAACCACAGTAAACGAGTCGTCGATTTTCTAGGCATCACTTAAACGTTCAGTAGTTTGCTAGTGCTTTCTGAACGATGGGGTATATTTTCACCATTTGTAAAAATCCACGTGTACAAATTTGTTTATAAACTGATCGCCGTGGTGTTTAAACCAGGTACTCGTTGGTTGTGATCTAGCTCGCAACAGCTACATAACTAACTTAAATCCTTATTTCCGTCAAAATTGGCGTTTCGTAATTGATATCTTCATCGTGTGTTATCCACAGATGTAACACATGCGTGTCTGTCACCTTCATTTTCTTTATATATGAAAATTTATATTATCTATCGCCCGAGTGGTTACCGGGGCCCAAATTTGGGTTGTAAAGAATAGAACACCTGTTACCTGTCAAGCATGTCGTTAGAGGCGACTAAGGAGGTTTGACTGAAATCGGATGCACGTGTCCTAAATGTGTAGAAGTCAACCTACTGCCTTGCAGGACGGCTGGGGACAGCCAAAGGCTAACAGAGAGCGAAACCAGTAAACGCCGGACACATCGCCGATGGATAAGCACCAGAGCTCCAAATGGAGCTGAAGATGTGACGAAACCCACCCATGTTAAGGCTGCACGAATCAGATTTCCACATGAATGAATTTATGGAGAGATCTGGTACATCAGTCTTTTAGGTGATCGCGAGAGAGAGATATATTATTTATTTCGTTTGATATTTAAAAAGGAAGAAAATATCATTATGACTGTTTGTCTTGAGATATATTATATTTACTTCTTTCTGGTTAATAAGGCAGCAAATTGATGTCCACAACAAAAGTACTGAGTTTTTAATGCTTTTTTAAAAAAATGATTCTTTGGTATGTGCGATTGTCTTGTTTTAACCCATTCGTCACTCTGAGCCGATATACTAGCTCGATATATTTTTTAAAGAGGACGCGAAGCCAGTAATCACATTGAAAAGCCTGACCGGAAGCATTGCAAGATCGGCACTGTTTTGGAACCCGCAGGGATAGAGAATTAGGGAAGGTCTAGACATACCTAGAGAAGAGAGCTGGAGACTGGTATGAAAAGGATAGGTAAAACATAGAAAGAATTGGAAGGGATGGCAAGAGAGAGAAAAGAGCTGGAAGAAGTTTGTTGAAGATCTGTGCTCTGTTGGGAGTTGAAAGAGGAAAAAGATGAAATACAGTATACATTGCAATATAAATGATAACGGGGTCCTAAAAATAAAACATTACAGAGTGAAAGGGTTAAAGCTGTACTATTCGTTCGTGTACTTCTGTTCTTCTTCTTCTTTGCGTTCGTTCTTTACAACCAATTTTAATCATTCTTTGTGATATGTTTGATCTTTGCCAAGAACGTGTAGACGTTGCACATTGGTTTGGTATGCCCCTAAACGCATAGACTTCTACACGTTTAGGACATGTGCATCCGATTTCAGTCAAACCTCCTTAGTCACCTCTTACGTCATGCGTGGCAGGCAACAGTGGTCTATTCTTTACACCCCAATTTTGGGTCCCGGTAACCACTCGGGCGGGCCCCTGTTACCACTCGGACGGGCCCCGGTAACCACTCGGGGGCTTCTGTTCTTCATCTTCGTTGTCAGACTAATATTAAAATTATTGCCTTTGATTATAAAACATTGAAAAAAACAAGAGAGCCATAGTAGCGCAGTTGTTAATGAACTCGCATCATAGGTTAATGATCCAGGTTCAATTCCTCAGTATGCGGGGAATTCTCTCCGACCGTAACGGCTCTGATGTCAACCCAGCCTCAATTGAGTACCAGGAAAAGTACTTGGAAGTAAATTTCCGGCGTGATGTTGATCACATCACCCATCGTGTGCCGACGGTCAATGAAAAATACAGACCTAACACCGTATTACCCTATATACCTGGAGGTATAGCATGGGTTCCTTGACTGACTTGACTGTAAAACATGGTTCCACCACCATCACCGTATAGTTTGTAGTGGAAGATTGAAGATAAATAATGTGAAGCCAATATATGCTCTCTTAATTAACGTTCGGTAAGCTGGTCTGCTCCAGGTGTTCATTTGTCATGTGACCTGTACCTCAGGGACAAACATCTGTTGTGGTAATCTAGTATGTTTGGTATCTTCTTTTAACATCAGTTATTGGTGATGGGAGGGGGGAGGGAAGGGGCAGGGCATAGATAATCGTGCCTAGTTATTGGTGATATCTTTGTCCATCAATATTGTGGGAGGGGGGCACAGATGAACGGGCATACTGTGTGCAACCAGGAAATTGTTGTAACCTTGTTAAGTCGATCAACGCAACACTTACACAGGTGAAACCGAACATTTGCACAGGTAAAAATGGACTTTTACACAGGTAAAACCGGACTTTTACGCAAGTAAAACTGATAAAACTGGACATTTACACAGGTAAAACCGAACTTTTACGCAAGTAAAACTGGTGATTTGCACAGATAAAACTGGACATTTGTACAAGTAACACTGGACATTTACACAGGTAAAATTGGACATTTACAAAGAAATAAATGATCATTTGCAAAGATATCAATGAAAGTTATATATATATATATATAAATGTTGCAGGGGCGAAACTGGCATCGATTGGGTAGAAAATAGTCAACTAGAAGATTTGGATTTTGCAGATGATATTGCCTTGTTAAGTAGAAACAACCAAGATATGCAAAGAAAAACAGACAACTTGTCATCTATAGCATCAAAAGTTGGACTGCAGATAAGCTATGAAAAAACAAATATAATGAAGACACCTATGGCAAGTAATGCAGATATCACACTGGAATCTAAAATGATAAAAATAACAGAGCAGTTCACCTATTTGGGTAGCAATTTTGATTGCACAGGAAATGTTAAAAAAGAAATTATGATACGAATTGGCAAAGCAACATCAGCTTTTAAAAGTCTAAATAAAATATGGAACTGCAAGTTATATAGTATTAAAATTAAATTACGAATTTTCAATTCAAATGTTGTATCAATCTTAACATATGCCAGCGAAGGTTGGAAAATGACTAAAGATATAGAAAGCAAGTTGAATGCATTTGAAAATAGATGCTGCGAAAAATAATGTAATATAAAATGGAACGAATTCAGGAGAAGTGATGAAATCAGAGACATGTCTGGTCAACCACTAGTGACAACTGTTATAAGAAAGAGAAGATGGAGATATTTGGGCACACCTTGAGGAGAAATGATTAACGAATATCAAAGAAGGCATTGAAGTGGGATGCAAAGGGTTCAAGAAAGAAGGTCGACCTAAGGAGACTCTGAAGCGAACTTTGCTGAGAGAGGCAGGAAATATCAGTCTCAGTTCCATGGAGGAGATTGGCGAGTTGCCCAGGATAGAGCGGTATGGAGAAATTACTTGCAGACCCTATGTAACGTATGGAATTACGAGAGGAATTATTATTATTATTATTATTATTATTATTATATATGTGTGTGTGTATATATATATATATATCAATGACATAAATGTAAAGGACAGTTGAATAAATGTAAAGGACTGTTATGTAGATGTAAATGGACATTCACAAAAATACAACTGAACATTTACACAGATATAACTTACTATTTATAAAGATATAAATGACAGTTACAAAGATATAAATGGATAGCTACAAAGCAATAAATCAGCACTTATCAAGCGGTGCATCAAGTGACACACATGTAGCGCATTCGGTTGAGGTAGGACAAGGAAATAAATCAGTTCTTCAAGGAGACTCCGTTTTTAGGTTTGTTTAGGGCGTCCTCCTTTCCCTTGCGGAATCCACTCCGTGGTCAGAAAGGGGTCATCTGCGCTTCAGCCTCCTTACCGTCCGGCTGCCACGTGTCACCTGTTTCAGGAGTGGAGCCCCGTCCGTAACTCGTGTTACCTGTGCCAGACAGTTTGTCGTTAAGTCTCTGCTACTGCACTCTTTTTAAACAGATGGGTAGCTAGCCGATAACGCAACTTTCAACACGTAGGACAAGAAGACCATATTAAGTCTGATCTCTCTACTTTCGCATGTCTGGATTAGGTAGCCCTGTCAGTAACATTGTTCCTGCCAGCATATCTATGTATTCACAATGTTCCTACCAGCTTAGCTATGTATTCTATGCATCCACAATGTTCCTACCAGCATAGGTATGTATTATATGCATTCACAATGTTCCTACAAAACATAGATATGCATTCACAATGTTCCTACCAACATAGCTATGTATTCTATGCATCCACAATGTTCCTACAAACATAGCTATGTATTCACAATGTTCCTGCCAGAATAGCTCTGTATGTTGTGCGTTCACAATGTTCCTGTCAGAATAGCTATGTATTTTATGCATTTACAATGTTCCTACCCAGCAGGTTAATGAAACACGGAAGCAATCCCCCCTTCCCCAAACCAACCCTCACCCCGTCATTACCCGTACACCACTGTAAGATATGTCTCTATCCTTATGTAAGTCGTGGCATATACTTTACAAGACATCGTCATCAGCCACACTAAACGAGTCGTCATCAGCCACAGTAAACGAGTCGTCATCAGCCACAGTAAACGAGTCGTCATCAGCCACACTAAACGAGTCGTCATCAGCCACAGTAAACGAGTCGTCATCAGCCACAGTAAACGAGTCGTCATCAGCCACAGTAAACGAGTCGTCATCAGCCACACTAAACGAGTCCTCATCAGCCACAGTAAACGAGTCGTCATCAGCCACAGTAAACGAGACGTCAATTTTCTAGGCAAAACTTACTTATACGTTCAGTAGTTTGCCATTGTTTTCTGAACTGTGAGGGCTATTTTTACCGTTCATAAAAATCCATGGGTTCAAATTTGTTTCCAAACTTATCACTGAGGAGTTGACCAGGTACTCTTGGGTTGTCATCGAGCTTAAGGTGGAGGGGGAGGGGAGGTTTAAAGCCGAAGGATTGACTTCATTACATTGAGTGTTACTCCATATTGTTCGGTCCAACAGCGCAGAAATGGATAGCCACCTACGGAGATTATTGCACAAAACAGAATCCCATAAAACAGTCCAAGGAAACAATCCTAGAGTTCTTTGAAAAAAAATGCACTCGCAATCAGAAAAGCGAGGTCCGGATTCGAACCCACGACCTTCGACTCGGAAGGCAAGGGCGTAACCACTTAGCCACAGAGAGCCCCATCGAGCTTACTACCTCCAAGTCATAGACTCCCGTTCTATCCTTATGAAAATCCTGGCATTACAGTAAATAAGTCGTTGATTTTCTAGGCACCATTTATACGTTCAGTAGTTTGTCATTGCTTTCTGAACGGTGAGGTCTATTTTCACCTTTTGTAAAAATCCCAGGGAAACAAATTTGCTCCCAAACTTGCCCACCTTGAGGTTTGAACCAGGTACGCTTGATTCGTGATCAAGCTCACTACCTCTTGAGCTAGGGGTCTCTGTGGCTAAGTGGTTAAGCCCTTTGCCTTGTGAGTCGAAGGTCGTGGGTTCGAGTCCGGACCGCGCCATTCTGTTCACGAGTGCAGTTTTTTCAAGAGACCCTTAGGATTGTTGCTGGAGCTACGGAGTTCATGCTTTGTGCAATACTCTCGGCAGGTGGCGTGCCATTTCTGCGGAGGGGACCGAGCCAGATGGGGTAAAGCCCGGTGCAATGAAGTCAATCCTTGGGCTTGTAAACCCTTTTATTTACCTCTAGAGCTACAGGTGCTCACTCTATCCTTATAGTGATAATAAATATAAAAATTAATTGCATATCCTTTACAAAACTTTGCGAATCAACCCCAGAGTTTTTAACGCTGTTTGTGATTTTTCTAGGCATTATTACGTTCAGTAGTTTGCCATTGCTTTCTGAACGGTGGTGCCATCGTCCTTTGTTAAAATCCACGCAAACAATTTGCAACCAAACTGTCCGCAGCGTGATTCGAACTCAGAATATCGAGGTTAATAAACCGAGTCACTAACCCCTAAGCCACAGACGCCACCGATAATAAATTTAGAATCAATAGATCAGGAGCGGCTCAATGTAAAACTTCTGTTGCGCCCTACGACTTGTGTGATGTATGTTATACAACAGATTCTACATTTGATTGTTTGATTGATTGATTGATTGATTGTTTGATTGATTGATTGATTGATCTATAGCACCATAATCATTGCACTTATGTGTACTATGATCTCTTTCTTACACCGGAAGATCTCACCTGCAGAGCACGAACTCTGTATCACCTGCGAGGGTCAACGAAGTAATTTTGAAGATGGGGACGATATTTATGTAGGAAATTAATCTTTAAATCTTTTTCTAATGAATTTTGCCTGGACAGCGGCTTTCCAGCCTGCTCTTCTCGATTTTGACCAAGGGTTCTTTTACGTGCTCAAATTGAACACAGGACCTACGATTTATTCTCCGTCTCCGAAAGAACTAGGAACTTGATCTCCCCTACACTGAGATCAGGGTTCTCTGGAATAATATCCAGATGGCTCCACGAGGGGGTGAACCTGGTACCTTTTGCACGAGAGACAATCACCTAACCTCTACGCCACAGACACCCCCCAGTTACTGCTCGATGTATAATTTCTGTAGAGCCCCTACGACTTGTGTGCGATATATGTTATACAACTTTTTCTACATTTATGTATGATGGAGAAACCATATGTTAAGTTAATATGTCGATTAAATGTCGATTAAATGTCGATTGGGGAGAAACTATGCTCCTCCAGCTACCACACACCCCACCACCCACAAACACATACACACACGCGCGCAATAAAGCCACAAAGACTGAGGAACTCGATTAGTATGTGAAGCAGGTGTTATTGAATAATATATTATTTATATACAATTGCCCACACAAATTCGCACATCAGGTTGGACGCGCTTATATATGAGTACGCTTTTTCACTTCCTATGTATGTGTGTGTGTGTGTGTGTGTGTTGTGTTTAAATATATACGTATATAGGTATATATATATACATATATATATCTATATATATATATATATATGTGTGTGTGTGTGTGATGTTTTAAATATATATTAATATATATATAATGTTGCTTCTGTTCTGCAACAGCTTGATATTAATTAAAGAGAATAAAATCTAGGAGAATTAAATATGTCGAACACATAAAACGACATGAGTGACTAGAGAAGATCATTTTGGAGGGAATGGTGCCTGGAAGAAGAATGCGAGGAAGACCTAGAAGACGATGGGTAAAGGATGTCATTGACGATTTGAGAATGACTGCTGCTGACGCCGGCTAACTTGCACAGAACAGAGATTTTCAGGACTGCTGTCATGGAAGCCAAGTTCTGGAAGGGACAGGCTACTTGATGATGATACTATAGATATATACTAGATCTGATGGTTCACTCTTTAACTTAGCTCGCTTAAGAGCCAAGACAAAAACGACGGAAATTCTTCTCAAGGACCTCCTTTCGCTGACGATGCTGCCTTAGTCGCCCACAGTGAGACTACACTGCAATGCCTAATCAATAAATTGTCAAAGGCATGCGACCTATTTTCTCTGACAATAAGTGTCTCCAAAACAGTTGTACTATGTCAAGGAGGTAACACAACAAATATTACTTTAAATGGTAACCACCTAACACCAGTTCCAAAATTTTGCTATCTCGGGTCCATGGTCACTGCCAGTCTTTCTCTTAATGAAGAAATCAACGCTCGTGTAGATAGTGCGTCTACTACATACGGCAAACTATCAAAGCGAGGGTGGGACAACACAAAACTGACATTGCAAACGAAGATTCAAATATATCGAGCCTGTGTAAGAGCCTAGTTCTTTACTATATGGCTCAGAAACATGGACGGCCTACTCAAGACACGAGAGAGACTTAACATCTTTCACCTTCGATGTCTCCGCAAGATTATGAACATCAGGTGGTACGACAAGATAACCAACTCTGAAGTACTGCAACTTGCAAACCTGCCTTCCATCATGGGCATGCTCAGCAGTAGACGATTAAGATGGTTGGTGCATGTGAGAAGAACGGAAACTTATCGCATACCAAAACAAATATTGTTCTGTGAACTTTCTGAGGGAAAGAGGCACCAGGGCAGACCACTGCTCAGATATAAAGATGTCTGCAAAGCCCCAATGAAAAACTTTTCTATAGGTCCCAGCACATGGGAAAGACTAGCTGATGACAGAGTTGTGTGGAAAGTCAAATTACGAAAAAGACACAAAGTCTTTTGAGAAGAGACTTATGTATGAGCTGAACGACAAGAGAGAAAGCGAAAACTCAGAAGTTGTCACAGTAAAACACTTGCAATTGACCGTCTGTAAAGACGAAAATAAGCCATATATACATATATATATTTATATATATATATATATATATATATATATATATATATATATATATATATATTGTATGCGTAATGTTCTCTCTCTCTCTCTCTCTGCTATAAATGTATATGTGTGTGTATGTGGTGTTTACATATATATTTACGTACAAGTGTGCCTGTTCGTTATTACTCTCTCGCTCTCTTTTTTTATAAATACATATTTCTGTGTATTTGTCTGCACGTGTTACTCTATTTGCGCACATACACATACGCACACACACATATAAATATATACACTTACACGAACTCCTATGCACACACTATTTTAAAACCACATACACACACATATGTGCATACACACGAATATATAATGATTGTTTAGATTCCGTTTGACCCGCTTGAGAGCATTATCTGCAGCATAAAGAAACAGCTGTTGTGTTAATTGTGCTAAACAACATCTGTACCATATGAGGCTACATCTAACTGGTGCATGTGTCATATATCAGTAAGAATATGGCGACAGAAGGTTGTCTAGCAGTCCTAAACACCGCCACGAGTATTCACTTCAATGACTGTATTACGGTTACATTCGGATGTGAAGTGCGTGTGAACACAAATATCTATCCCTGAGAGTTTTCAATGTGTAGAAATATAGTATTCAATGTGTAGAAATTCAGTTTACTATATGTAGACATCTAGTTTTCAATGTGAGACATCAAGTTTTCAATGTGAGACATCTAGTTTTCAATGTGAGACTGCTGCTAGTTTTCAATGTGAGACTGCTGCTAGTTTTCAATGTAAGACATCTAGTTTGCAATGTGAGACATCTAGTTTTCAATGTGAGACATCTAGTTTTCAATGTGAGACATCTAGTTTTCAATGTGAGACATCTAGTTTGCAATGTGAGACATCTAGTTTTCAATGTGAGACATATAGTTTTCAATATGTAAACATATAGTTTGCAATATGTAAACATATATGTTATGTCTGGAGTGTAGCGGAAAACATAAAAGCAAAGTACTGTAGTTGTACAAAATACAAAAACAATAACAATAAACAACAGTACTTTGTTGTTACGTGTTATGCCATTGCTACATAGTTTTACAACAGTTTTCCCTTATATCTATAGTACTGTCTAGGTATAGGAAGTTTGAGTCCCTTATATCTATAGTACTGTCTAGCGTATAGGAAGTTTGAATCCCTTATATCTATAGTACTGTCTAGCGTATAGGAAGTTTGAATCCCTTATATCTATAGTACTGTCTAGCGTATAGGAAGTTTGAATCCCTTATATCTATAGTACTGTCTAGCGTATAGGAAGTTTGAATCCTTTATATCTATAGTACTGTCTAGCGTATAGGAAGTTTGAATCCCTTATATCTATAGTACTGTCTAGCGTATAGGAAGTTTGAATCCCTTATATATATAGTACTGTCTAGCGTATAGGAAGTTTGATTCCCTTATATCTATAGTACTGTCTAGTGTATAGGAAGTTTGAATCCCTTATATCTATAGTACTGTCTAGCGTATAGGAAGTTTGAGTCCCTTATATCTATAGTACTGTCTAGCGTATAGGAAGTTTGAATCCCTTATATCTATAGTACTGTCTAGCGTATAGGAAGTTTGAATCCTTTATATCTATAGTACTGTCTAGTGTATAGGAAGTTTGAGTCCCTTATATCTATAGTACTGTCTAGCGTATAGGAAGTTTGAATCCCTTATATCTATAGCACTGTCTAGCGTATAGGAAGTTTGAGTCCCTTATATCTATAGTACTGTCTAGCGTATAGGAAGTTTGAATCCCTTATATCTATAGTACTGTCTAATGTATAGGAAGTTTGAGTCCCTTATATCTATAGTACTGTCTAGCGTATAGGAAGTTTGAATCCTTTATATCTATAGTACTGTCTAGTGTATAGGAAGTTTGAGTCCCTTATATCTATAGTACTGTCTAGCGTATAGGAAGTTTGAATCCCTTATATCTATAGTACTGTCTAGCGTATAGGAAGTTTGAATTTTCCGTTTCTTTGTATACTTTCATGATAAAGCCATTTCGTGCAAACGTCGATGTATCGTGTTTTGTGCATTGAACTATCTGTTTTGTTTTTACATGGTTCACGTATGTTACATAATTTGACTGCAGTCTTTTCTTATATTGATAATGTGTAGATATACAGTTTTCAATGTGTAGATATACAGTTTTCAATGTGTAGATATACAGTTTTCAATGTGTAGATATACAGTTTTCAATGTGTAGTATATAGTTTTCAATGTGTAGATATACAGTTTTCAATTGTAGATATACAGTTTTCAATAGTGTAGATATACAGTTTCAATGTAGTATACAGTTTTCAATGTTAGATATCGTTTCAATGTAGATAACAGTTTTCAATGTGTAGATATATAGTTTCAATGTAGATATACAGTTTTCAATTAGATATACAGTTTCAATGTGTAGATATACAGTTTTCAATGTGTAGATATATAGTTTTCAATGTGTGATATACAGTTTCAATGTGTAGATATACAGTTTTCATATGTAGATATACAGTTTTCAATGTTGATATATAGTTTTCAATGTTAATATATAAGTTTAATGTGTAGATATATAGTTTTCAATGTGTAGATATATAGTTTCAATGTTAGATATACAGTTTCAGTGTAGATATAGTCTCTTCTTCTTCGACGAACGTTCCCATTGACCACTTGTTAACCACTTTTGAATCTGTATGTGATCTGAGTATAAGGATTGTACGATGTGCAGTTATGCGCCTACAAGTCCCATCCGATTTATGCGATGTTTTTTATTACTAGGTAGCATTCCTAAACTTCTACCTCAGTCGCCTCTTAGGTCGGAGTGTTACTATTCTTGCTCCTTCGAGATCGGCGACACACGGCAATATATACTCAATATGTAGACTCAGAGTTTCCCGTAATCTAGCGTACCTGTCACGAGAATTTTTCACCAAGCTGGTCTCAAGTAAGAATATTCATGAAGCGTGCACTAGCGCAACGTGTTACTAACTTCACTATCGGCAACCCACATTGACTTAGTTTATAAGTAGCGCATATTCATGTGAAGTTTGATAACAAATCTTCATCATTTATGTCAATTTGTAAATCTTGTTATATCTAACATTCATTTTGTTATTTTCTTGACTTCCGTAATATAGTCTTCATTTAGTTTCATTTCAATATGTTTTGTTCTTTTTTGTTATTTCTGACTTCCGTAAAGTGTCTTCGTGCTAGGGTTATATTTAATCATACATGCATATAAACTGTAGATACTTATAAGAAGGTTATACTCGAATTGTCAAAGCTATATTGAATGTTAAAAGTATTAAAAATATATGAACTCCAAGTTATATAGTTTACAATTAAGATACGATTTTCGATTTCAATGTTGAATCGCCTAACATATACCAGTGAGGTTGTAAAATGATAAAAGGTATAGAAGTAGTTGAATGCAAATGAAAATTGAAGAAAGAGAAAATGGAAATATGTTGGGCATACTGTGAGAAGAAATGATCAAAGAGTCACAAGCTAACATTGAAGTAGGAGGCAGTGGTTAAAAGGATACCCTTAGGGAAACCCTGAAAAGAACTATATTGAGAAATGCGAGAAATATCTGAATCACTTTCCTAGAAGAATTTGAACGAGTTGCCAAGGATAGAGCGGTTTGCATAAATTGCTTGCATGTTTTATGTAAAGTATAGCGGAACAAGAGAAATATATATATATGGCCTTTCTCGTCTTTACAGATGGTCAATTGGCAAGTGTTTTACTGTGACAACTCCAGAGTTTTCGCTTGTCTCTTTTGACTTTCAGCTCATACCTAAGTCTCTTTTCAAAAGATTCTGCATGTTAGCGTAATGTTGTTTTCCACATAACTCGGTCAGCTAGTTTTCCTATTTCCTGGGACTGATAGAAAAGTTATTCATTGAGGGCTTGCAGACATCTTTATATCTGAGCAGTGGTCTGCCTTGGTGCCTCTTCCTTCTCCGAAAGTTCACAGAACAACATTTGTTTTGGTATGCGGGAATTGCTCATTCTTCGCACATGCTCTAGCCATCTTAGTCTTCTACTGCTGAGCTTACCCATGATTGAAGGCAAGTTTGCACGTTGCAGTACTTCAGAGTTGGTTATCTTGTCGTACCACCTGATGTTCTCTCTTTCTTTCTCTCTCTCTCTCTCTCTCGATCCCCGCCTAGACCGATGGACCAAATCTTTTCATGAAATGCACTGTTGTTTTTAGGGGCTCCGTCTCTCCGTACAGCTTCTTGCGAAACTTTGTGTTATCTGGCGACTCCGTCTCTCCGTACAGCTTCTCGCGATGCTCTGTGTTATCTGGCGACTCCGTCTCTCCGTACAGCTTCTCGCGAAGCTCTGTGTTATCTGGCGACTCCGTCTCTCTGTACAGCTTCTCGCGAAGCTCTGTGTTACCGGGCCAGGTTTCGCTTCTCAGGCCTGCTAGCAACGGGCATACTTGCAGTATGTGCTCTACCGACATGTCCGTCTTTTTGCAGTGGCACAGGCTAGTTGTGCATATTTAAAATTTGCTGAACATGTGGGCCCGAAGCTTGTTATGGCCAGTACGGACATAATCTTGCGAAGACATCGAAGGTGAAAGATGTTAAGTCTCCTCTCAAGCCTTGAGTTTGATGTCCATGTTTCTGTGCCATATAGTAAAGAGCTAGTTACACAGACTCGATATATATATATGCATACATCCTACATGGTCTGAACATCAAGAAACACTGGCTCATTAACAACATGTCACGGTTACTGAATTAATTTGGTTATATTAAACGTCAGAATGGTTTGGAGAGAACAGGAATGAAGGGTATGGTTCTTGGAAGATAAGGCAGTTAACAGCCAAGATGACGGTGGCAATATTGCAAGAAATCTTGAGCATGACGTTGAAGGATGCGGAATAACCTGCTAGAGATTAAGAGTTATTCAGGTGTGCTGTGTGTGATGAGAGTAACATTCTGCAAAGTAGGAGAATCAATCAAAACGTACTGTCACACATTCTTGGTCACACATGAATAATGAAGACATCAGAATGATAATTTGCAGGTTATAAATTAGAAATATATCTATTATCTGATTTATATTGCTCAACATTTAGACATTTTTAACTGCTATAGTTATCAGCAAATGGAAGAATAACTAATGAAATTCAACACAGATGCAACAAAGCAAATCAAATGATAGGGCAAATGGCGCCAATTTTAAGATGCAAACACGTCACCATGAACACAAAAGAGCAATGTTCAACACAATATTTCTACCCACATTATGTTACCAGTGCCAAAACCTGGACGCTGACAACAAACGATAGAAGAAAACTAGTCACAACAGAAATGAAGTGTCTACGCAGAATGCTGGGTGTAACAAGAAGAGACCGGTTGAGAAATGAAGACATCAGGAAAAAGTGGGTACAACATCAGTACTAGACTTCATCAGAAACAACAAATTAAATGGTTCGGCCACGTAAGCAGATTACCACCAGACAGTGCACCCACAGAGCAATGCTGCTCGATACAATGGGTACAAAGCAAAGGCCGGCCACGCAAAGATGGACCTCAGAGATAACAGAGGCGACGAAAGAGACTATCTACGAAGCGCATACTAGGCCCGTTTTAGAAATCTCTTCCTGACATGACGCTGTGAGGCATACAGGATTCGAGAAAGAAGAAAGTTATCTGTTAAAAATGAAGCGTAGGAACAGCTTGCGTTATTTCTTTTCTCTAATTCTGGTTTGCCTCCACGTCATGATAAGAAGAGATTTATAGAACGGCATTTGTGTGCGCTTCATATATAATGTTTTCACCACCTCTGTTTTCTGAGTCCACCTTTCGTGACGGTCTTTGCTTGTATCCACTGTATCCACTGTATCCACTGTTTTACATGCCTTTGTATCCACTGTATCAGTGTAACATTGCTCTTTGTATCCACTGTATCGGTGCTAACATTGCTCTTTGTATCCACTGTATCGGTAGCTTTGATCTTTGTATTCTGTATCCACTGTATCGGTGTAACATTGCTCTTTGTATCCACTGTATCGGAGTAGCTTTGATCTTTGTATCCACTGTATCGGAGTAGCTTTGATCTTTGTATCCACTGTATCGGTGTAACATTGCTCTTTGTATCCACTGTATCGGGTACATTGCTCTTTGTATCCACTGTATCGGTACATTCCCTTTCTGTATCCATCACTTGTATCGGAGTAGCATTGCTCTTTGTTGATCCACTGTATCGAGTGCATTGCTCTTTGTATCCACTGTATCGGTAGTATGCTTTTGTATCCACTGTATCGGAGTAGCATTGCTCTTTGTATCCATTGTATCGGAGTAGCTTTGTATCCACTGTATCGGAATAGCATTGCTCTTTGTATCCACTGTATCGGAGTAGCATTGCTCTTTGTATCCACTGTATCGGAGTAGCATTGCTCTTGTATCCACTGTATCGTGTAATGCTTGCTCTTTTGTATCCACTGTATCGGAGTAGCATTGCTCTTGTATCCATTGTATCGAGTAGCTTTGATCCACTGTATCGGAATAGCATTGCTCTTTGTATCCACTGTATCGGAGTAGCATTGCTCTTTGTATCCACTGTATCGGGGTAGCATTGCTCTTTGTATTTACTGTATCGGGGTAGCATTGCTCTTTGAGACGCACTGTCTGTTGGTATTCTGCTTTTGTTGCTGAATTGTTTAATTCGTTTTTATTTGTGTTACAAACATGGAGTTAGAATAGAATTTCTGATTGCAGAAAACAAAATTGCCGTGAATATTCGCAAAAGTGTATGGAGGTTGTACAGTCGATAGGAGCACTGTCAGTTATCTATTACCCATTATCTATATCTATTATCTATTATCTTATCTTATCTATTATCTTTCCCCAGGTAGATGATGAAATTTGTTGTCCACTCTTGCTGTTAAGCGAAGGGGCGGAAGGAGGGGTTAATGTGTGTTCCAGGGCCAGATGAGTCGTCCTTGTGTTATATTCGTGTTTATTTAGTGTGGTTTTGATATTGTCTATCCATCTTTTCTTGGTTTTCCCTTGGCTCTAGTACCTGATCTCTTTTTATTGTATGCGGTTAATGGTGGTTTGTTGTATTTCATTCTCATTAAATGTCCAAACCACTGCATTTGTTGTCTTTCGATGTATTCGGTGCATGAAGTTATGCCCACTCTGCTTCTGATGCCATCATTTTGTAGTCTGTCTTTCCTGGTGACTCCCAATACCTTCCTCAAGCATTTCATTTCACACTTGGTGAGCTTTCTGTGATGTGTTGCTGTAAGAGACCAAGTTTGGCACTGGTAATAAAGTGTTGGTAGAACAATACTTTTTATATCATCTGTCTTGTCACTTTCACCTTAATCTTTGAGTGTTGTAGTAATAGTGCCAGCTGGTAGGTCACTGCATTTGCTTTTTTGACTTCGTGTCTCTATTTCTCTATCGAGTTTTTCTGTCCTCTGTGAAAATGCTGCCTAAATATTTGAATTCAGAAACTTGTTTTACTCTAGTGTTGTCTATTTGTATGTTTGCTTGGCTTGTTGATCTGCTAACAATTGTCAGTTGTTAGACTAAGATAATTAAAGTGTCAGAAAATGAAAAGACTCGTATATGGTACATAATTGTAGGTCTTTGTTAATTATACTATTTAATATGCCCATCTTTTATCTTTTTTCAGTCATTTTTTCTTACCACTAATATGACAAATCTTTTTAAAAATGTGACAAATCTTATTACTAATGTGACAAATCTTATCACTAATGTGACAAATCTTATCACTAATATGACAAATCGTAACACTAATGTGACAAATTTTATTACTAATGTGAAAAATGTTATCACTAATGTGACAAATTGTATCACTAATGTGACAAATCTTATTACTAATGTGACAAATCTTATCACTAATATGACAAATCTTATCACTAATTTGACAAATTGTATGACTAATATAACAAATCTTATCACTAATGTGACAAATCTTATTACTAATGTGACAAATCGTATCACTAATGTGACAAATCTTATCACTAATATGACAAATCTTATTACTAATCTGACAAATTGTATCACTAATGTGACAAATTTTATCAAAACCACGTAATCACAAAGTACTGTAGTTTTACAAATTACAAAAGCAATCACAAAATACAGCAACGTTTTGACCAACAAGGCCTTTATCAAGCCTAAATCAAATAGTTTTACTGCAGTCTCATCTATTTTGCAAATTTTATCACTAATATGGCAAATCGTATCACTAATGTGACAAATCTTATCACTAATGTGATAACGTACTATCTTTCTTCATACGATTACTATCTATTTCACTTTCCGTAGTTAATCTATTTCACTATTTCACTTTGGTAGGCCCCTAAACGCATAGACTTCTACACGTTTAGGACACATGCATCCGATTTCAGCCAAACCTCTCTAGTCGGCTCTTACGACATGTGTGGCAGGTAACAGTGGTTCTATTCTTTACACCCCAAATTTGGGCCAATTGTTGTCGTTCTACCATCTTTCTTCTATTTGTTTTCCATATCAGGCAATAATCTTTCGACTCTCTTCATCATCATCATCATCAGGTGCGTATCCTTATAGAACGTTGCTTTCTTTGCAGCACATCTGAAATTCACTCTGTCTCTAGCCAGTTCACCCACTTTGTCGATGGTCATATTCATGGTTTCTTTAATATCTTGTAGCCATCTTCTTCTTGGTCTGTCTCTACCTCTGCGTCCTGGGACCCTGCCCTTCAACTCTCTTACCACAGTTTTTTGCATGTTTCCTTTAACCATCGAGACCTTCTTTTTCCATCTGATATCCATCGGAGAGCTGCCTTAGCTAATTTCTCTACAGTCATACGATAAATATAAACAGTGCGTGTCCATTTTCGTTTTAATGACGGCCTCCAATGATACCCAGCTTGTTCGTTTTTAAAAACCCTTCATTTGCTATTATATTTGGCTATAATATTCTTGTCGTGATACTCTCAACACTGCGTAGACACCTCATCTCTGTCTTGACTTAATATTCTTGTCCTGATACTCTCAACACTGCGTAGACACCTCATCTCTGTCTTGACTTAATATTCTTGTCGTGATACTCTCAACACTGCGTAGACACCTCATCTCTGTCTTGACTTAATATTATTGTCGTGATACTCTCAACACTGCGTAGACACCTCATCTCTGTCTTGACTTAATATTCTTGTCGTGATACTCTCAACACTGCGTAGACACCTCATCTCTGTCTTGACTTAATATTCTTGTCGTGATACTCTCAACACTGCGTAGACACCTCATCTCTGTCTTGACTTAATATTCTTGTCGTGATACTCTCAACACTGCGTAGACACCTCATCTCTGTCTTGACTTAATATTCTTGTCGTGATACTCTCAACACTGCGTAGACACCTCATCTCTGTCTTGACTTAGTTTCTTGTCGTTGATACTCTCAGTGGAGACTCATTCGTCTTGACTTAATATTCTTGTCGTATACTCTAAACGCAGAACCTCATCTCTGTCTTGATTTAATATTCTTGTCGGACTCTCCAGAAATAGCACCTCATCTCTGTCTTGAAATATTCTTTCGGATATCAACACTGCGGACACTATCTCTGTCGACTAATATTCTTGTCGGATACTCTAACTGGCAAAATATCTCTTCTTGACAGAACTGTTCTGTCCTGAATTCAACACTGCTGACACCTCATCTCTGTTGATTGAATATTGCCCGATACTTCAACACTCTAGACACTACAACTCGTCTGATAATATTCGCGTAAATCTCAACTGCTAAATCATCTCAGTCTTGACTTAATATTCTTGTCGATATTCTAACACTGCGTAGACACCTCATCTCTGTTTTTGACTTATTTCTTGTCTGTATATTCAAACCCGCTATGACACCTATCTCTGCTGACGTAATATTCTTGTCGTGATATTTACACTGCGTAGACATCATCTCTTGTCTTACTTAATATTCTGTCTTACTTCCTATCACTGCGTAGACTATTCTGTCTTGACTTAATATTTTGTCTGATACTTCACCTCGTAGACATATCTCTATCTTGACTTAATATTCTGTCCTGATACTCACAACACTGTGACCTATTCTTTTGACTTATATTGTCTGATATCTCAACTTCTAGACACAGTCATCTCTGTCTTGACTTAATATTCGTGTCTGATACTCTTAACCTTGAGACACTTATCTCTGTCTTGATTCAATATTCTTGTGATACTCTAAACGAGTAGACACTCATCTGTCTTGAAAATTCTGTCTGAATCCAACACTGCGAGACCTCATCTCTGTCTTGACTTAATATCTTGTCCTGATACTTCAACACTGCAAACTCATCTTGTCTTGACTTAATATTCTTGTCCTTACTCTCAACACTGTATGATATATCTCTGTCTTGCTTAATATTCTTGTCCCGATACTCTCAACACTCTAGAACTCATCTCTCTTGATTATTCTTGTCTTTATCAACACTGGTGAACTCATCTGTTGCATTTCCTTCCTGATACTTTAACCTCGAACCATCTTGTCTTGATTAATATTCTGACTAGTTTCTCAACACTGCTTGACCTTCATCTCTGTCTTGACTTTCTCTGTCATCTCTCAACACTGCGTAGCACTCTCTCTCTGTTCCTTGACTTAATATTCTGTCATGTTCTAACATGTAGACATCATCTCCTGTCAATTTCTTGTACTGATACTTCACACTGTAACACTCATCTCTGTCTTGACTAATATTCTTATATGATACTCTAACACATGCTAGACACTCACTCTGTCTGACTTAACTGTCCTGATATCTTAACACTGTAGACATCACTCACTCTGTCTTACTAACTTTCTTGTCGTATACTTCACACTGAGACATCTATCTTGTCTTACTAATATCTGTCCTATACTAACTCGTGACACCATCTCTGTCTTACTTATTTCTGTCCTGATATCTCAACACGCTAGACACCTCATTCTGTCTTGACTAATATTCTTGTCCTGATACTCTCAACACTGCGTAGACACCTCATCTCTGTCTTGACTTAATATTCTTGTCCTGATACTCTCAACACTGCGTAGACACCTCATCTCTGTCTTGACTTAATATTCTTGTCGTGATACTCTCAACACTGCGTAGACACCTCATCTCTGTCTTGACTTAATATTCTTGTCCTGATACTCTCAACACTGCGTAGACACCTCATCTCTGTCTTGACTTAATATTCTTGTCCTGATACTCTCAACACTGCGTAGACACCTCATCTCTGTCTTGACTTAATATTCTTGTCCTGATACTCTCAACACTGCGTAGACACCTCATCTCTGTCTTGACTTAATATTCTTGTCCTGATACTCTCAACACTGCGTAGACACCTCATCTCTGTCTTGACTTAATATTCTTGTCGTGATACTCTCAACACTGCGTAGACACCTCATCTCTGTCTTGACTTAATATTCTTGTCCTGATACTCTCAACACTGCGTAGACACCTCATCTCTGTCTTGACTTAATATTCTTGTCCTGATACTCTCAACACTGCGTAGACACCTCATCTCTGTCTTGACTTAATATTCTTGTCCTGATACTCTCAACACTGCGTAGACACCTCATCTCTGTCTTGACTTAATATTCTTGTCGTGATACTTCAACACTGCGTAGACACCCATCTCTGTCTTGGTTAGTTTTCTTCATCGTTTGACGTCAACGTCCAGGTGGAGCTTGTGTCAGAGTCTAGATTTTTAACCCCCACCTTTCGTAAAGGGTCTAAAGCAGAATGATTGACTTCCATGCACTGGGTTTTACCCTCATATGGCTCGGCCCCTCTCCGCAGAAATAGCTCGCCACCTGTCGAGAGTTTTGCACAAAACACGGACTTCTTAGCGCCAGCAACAATCCTTGGAGACTAGGCAAAAATACACTTTTGAACAGAACTGCGCTGTCCGGATTCGAACCGACGACCTTCGGATTGAAAGGCGAAGGCTTAACAACTTAGCCACACAAAGACTCCCCAGAGAATATCCAGTAAATCTCAGTCTGCTATAATAAACATCAAAGATTATAATATTTATATAAATATACTCTTGTGGGTTTCATGTTCTTCTTTTTCTTCTTATGTTCACCCACTATGAATTCAGGCGTAGTTAAGTAGCCTGGCATGGCCTTCTGACTGATTTTTGCGTGAATATATACTTTCCTTATTATGAGTTTCTCTCTCCTTTTCCTACTTCAGATGCGTTATTCTTCTTGAAGTTGAAATTTAATTTTAAATTGTTGGTATCATAAATATTTGTTATACAGTTACTTATAACTCTGATACCAACAACACGTTTCTGTTATATTTTAAGACTACTAGATTACGCATCAACTTCAGAATCACAGATCAAACATTATCAAACAATTGTGTACATAAGTTGGTGTTGACCACATTTTACCTTGAGAAGTTGTATTTATGAATTCTAACAAGTTACTGGAGAAGACTGTTAAACAGATAAGACATGGAAGAACCGATTGATCAGAGGATGTCCATATTTTTCATTTAACAGTCTATGTGGTATGTATTCTATATCAATATATCAATTGTTATTACATTTAATTTGTATGTTTTCTATTATATTATATATATATTGTTTGCTTGTTTTCTTTCTGTCTCGCTCACCACTTTGATCTCTCTATTATTCACTTGTTTTTATTCATTTCTCGTTCATTCCTTATATATTTATCTCGATAATCTTTTAGATATATATATTTCGTGAACTAGTTTTTTACTCTCTTGTTCATTCCTTTTATCTTTCTCTCTCACTCTCTCTCTCTCTCTCACTGACTTGTTACACATCTCTCGTTCGTTCACTTGTGTAACTAACTGGCTACCCATGTTCTTATAATATAACAATCATTCCCTTACTTGAGTAACTAACTATCCATCTGTATTATAACAATCATACACTTACTTGAGTAACTAACTATATATGTCTTATGACAATCCTACACTTACTTAAGTAACTAACTAACTATATATATCTTATGACAATCATACACTTACTTAAGTAACTGTCTATCTATCTTATGAGAATCATACACTTACTTAAGTAACTAACTAACCGTCCATCTGTGTATCTATCTTCTCTCCATGATAAATATACCTTCATTTTCGCTAATGAACTGTGTTTTTCTTCATCTACCTTCCCCACATTTTCTTTTCAAACAAGAAATTGCTCCTCCCACACCAAAACCTCAATTCTATTATCCCTTTAGATCGACCAGAACTCATAAATCTCCATCTTGGGTGTTTGTTGTTTTTTTCCCTCTCTCTGATTTTCTTGCACATATGGCGAGCATGTTGCAGATATCTGCTAGTCTGTACATTCCACACTGGCACCGTACTGTCTGGGATGCCGACACATTTCCAGATGTTGGCACTCACTCCTGCACAGGTGCCACACACACCCCACGGTTAACTCTTCCTTCTGGTACTAACGCCCAGGAGGAGGGAGGTGAAGGAGGGAAAAAAGAAAGACAGATGAAAATAAAGATTAAGGGTGGTGGTATGTTGAAGGGGTGGAAGAATGTTCAAGTAAGGGTTAGTGCTGTGTACACTTTGTAAACTTGGACTGCATCCAGTCTACTCCAGGGATATCCAGACTGCGAGGTTGTGGTCGACTATTCGAAGTAGCAATATTAGTGGTCGACTATTCGAAGTAGCATTATTAGTGGTCCACTATTTGACGTAGCATTATTAGTGGTCGACTATTTGAAGTAGCATTATTAGTGGTCGACTATTTAAAGTAGCTTATTAGTGGTCGACTATTTAAATAGCTTATTAGTGGTCAACTATTTGAGTAGCATTATTAGTGGTCGACTATTTGAGTAGCATTATTAGTGGTCGACTATTTGAGTAGCATTATTAGTGGTCGACTATTTGATAGATATTAGTGGTCGACTATTTAGTAGTATTAGTGGTCAACTATTTGAAGTAGCTTTTATTAGTGGTCAACTATTTGAAGTAGCTTTTATTAGTGGTCAACTATTTAAGTAGTTTTGGTCAAATTGAGTAGCTTTTATTTTAGTGGTCACTATTGAGTAGTATTAGGTAAGATAAGAAAAGTAAAGGAACCCTTTCATACCTCGTGGTATATAGGTCAATACAGTGTTAGGCCTGTATTTTTCATTGACCGTCGGCACACGATGGGTGATGTGGTCAGCATCACGCCGGCCGCCTTTACTTTCCCAGAGCATGTCTGGTACCCAGTTGAGGCTGGGTCGACCTGAGAGCCGTCGCGGTCGGGAAAATTCCACGCACATTGCGGGAGCTGAACCCAGACCACCAGCCTTGCGAAGCGAGTTCACTAACAACTACGCTACAGCGGCTCTACATGAAGTAGTATTATTAGTGGTCAACTATTTGAAGTAGCTTTTATTAGTGGTCGACTATATGAAGTAGTATTATTAGTGGTCGACTATTTAAAGTAACATTATTAGTGGTCAACTATTTGAAGTAGCTTTTATTAGTGGTCGACTTTAGTTGTAAAACAATGAGGTCGACGTCTTGAAGTAATATTAGTGCTCAACTTTTGTAGCAAATATAAGTTGAATATTTGTATTAGCATTATTAGTGGTCGACTTTTGTAATAAAATTCTGAGGTCGATTTCTTGAAGTAAAATCATTACTAGTCGACTTTAAAGTAGTTGAATAATACAGTCGAATTTTTGAAGTAACATTATTAGTGGTCGATTTTTGTAGTAAAATTTTGAAGCAAATTTTTCTGTTTCACATTTAACGATAAATGATAGATTTTTTAAGTAAAATTATTAAAGCTATACTTTGGGAATGGGGGCGTAGTGATCTTGTGTGTACTTGTTTTAAGGCACTTTGTAAGTTGTTATTCATTATCTTAAGACTGTTTTTGATGCCGTCGATCCATCTTTTGCGTAGTCTTCCTCTTGCTCATTACTCGTTATACTCTTTCTTTGTGGCTCTCTGTCGTAGACAATACTAAACAGAACTGTTGGGACAAAGTGATAAGAGCTTTTTTTTAAATTACTTGGTACAGACCTTTTGAAGTACATTTAAGAGCAATTGACTGACAGAAGCAGAATTATATGCTTTCGACGTTTCACAAATTAAGTATTAGAATGTTCACTGCTTCAAGCAAAATTATAAGTAATTGACTTTCGGAACGAAAATTATGAATGGTTGGATGCTTAATGTAAAATTATGAATGGTTGGATACTTAATGTAAAATTATGAATGGTTGGATGCTAATAAAATAATGGTGTGTTTAATGTAAAATTATGAATTGGATCTTTGTAATTGAATGTTGGATACTTAATGTAAAATTATGAATGGTTGGATACTAATGTAAATTATGAATGTTGGATACTTAATGTAAAATTATGAATGGTTGGATACTTAATGAAATTATGAATGGTTGGATGTAATGTAAAATTATGAATGGTTGGATACTATGTAAATTAGAATGGTTGATATGTAAAATATGAATGGTTGATACTTAATGTAAATATGAATGGTTGATACTTAATGTAAAATTATGAATGGTTGATACTTAATGTAATATGAATGGTTGGATACTAATGTAAAATTATGAATGGTTGTATTAATGTAAAATTATGATGTTGATCTATGTAATTATGAATGGTGATCAATTGAATGGTGATACTAATAATTATGATTGATGCTATGTAATTATGATTGGATACAATGTAATTATGCTCGATCCGCTTTATTTCCTTTTCAGTAAAATATATGTTTTTGTTTGTATCTTCTTCGCACGCTCCATATCGACCACTTGTTAAACCACTCTTGTGATCTGTATGTGATCTGAGCCTAAGAGCGATTGTACGCTGTGCCTCTCAAGTAGGCCAGCCCATCCGATTTCTGCGACGTTTTTTATTTACTAGGGTAGCTTCCCTAGAACCCGACCTCAGTAGGGTCCCAGCAACACACAGGCGTTTGTTGGTATGAAGCAAAATACATGTTTTTGTTTGCAGGAAGTAAATATATTTGTGTATTAATTAAATATGTTTTGGTATGAGTAAAATATATGTTTTGGTATGAGTAAAATATATGTCTTTGGTATGAAGTAAAATATATGTTTTGTATGAGTAAAATATATGTTTTTGGTATGAAGTAAAATATATGTTTTGGTATGAAGTAAAATATATGTTTTGGTATGAGTAAATATATGTTTGGTATGTAGTAAAATATATGTTTTGGTATGAAGTAAAATATATGTTTTGGTATGAGTAAAATATATTTTTGGTATAAGTAAAATATATGTTTTTGGTATGTGTAAAATATGATAAAATATATGTTTTTGAAGTAATATATTTTTGGAAAGTAAAATATATGTTTTGGTATAAGTAAAATATATGTTTTGGTAGAATAAATATATGTTTTTGGTATGATAAATATATGTTTGAGATAAATATGTTTTTAAAGTAAATATGTTTTGGTATGAAGTAAAATATATGTTTTGGATGATAAATATATGTTTTTGGTATGAAGTAAAATATATGTTTTTGGTATGAAGTAAAATATATGTTTTGGTATGAAGTAAAATATATGTTTTTGGTATGAAGTAAAATATATGTTTTGGTATGAAGTAAAATATATGTTTTGGTATGAAGTAAAATATATGTTTGTTGAGTAAATATCAATGTTTCAATTTCAGTTTGGAAAATCTTTTTTTTATCAATTTAGTTTAGTTTAGTCGTCGGATGATCATCATGACTGCACATCGAACCAAATAGTTCATATGTCTTACCTCTGAACTCGGAGAATGCACGCCTGTATGGTGGTGGACACTGATAAAACGGAGTGCAGGCCTTCACGCAAAAATCAGTGACAACCGGCATACCAGGCTACTCCTGAATTCATAGTAGACGAGCGCAAGAAGAAGAAGAATAAGTCGTAAGTGCTCGATCTCATCCTCAGTATGTCTCTCAGCTTAGTGATCTACGTCCATCCCCGTTCTCAGTATGTCTCTCAGTTTGGGGTGACTAACAACACCAGTTCTATGTTGCTTTAGTGCTCCGATCTCATCCTTAGTATGTCTCTCAGTTTGGGGTGACTAACGACACCAGTTCTATGTTGCTTTAGTGCTCCGATCTCATCCTCAGTATGTCTCTCAGCTTGGGGTGACTAACAACACCAGTTCTATGTTGCTTTAGTGCTCCGATCTCATCTCAGTATGTCTCTCAGTTTGGGGTGACTAACAACACCAGTTCTATGTTGTCTCTCAGTTTGGGGTGACTAACAACACCAGTTCTATGTTGTCTCCGATCTCATCCTCAGTATGTCTCTCAGTTTGGGGTGACTAACGACACCAGTTCTATGTTGCTTTAGTGCTCCATCCATCTCAGTATGTCTCTCAGTTTGGGGTGACTAACAACACCAGTTCTATGTTGCTTTAGTGCTCCGATCTCATCCTCAGTATGTCTCTCAGCTTGGGGTGACTAACGACACCAGTTCTATGTTGCTCTCAGTTGTGATAACACTCAGTTCTATGTTGTCTCTCAGTTTGGGGTGACTAACACACAGTTCTATGTTGCTCATTTAGGTGACTCATTCTAGTTGTCTCTCAGTTGGGGTGACTAACAACATCCAGTTCTATGTTGTTCTCAGTTTGGGTGACTACCACCAGTTCTATGTTTCTCTCAGTTTGGGTGTGACTATACAATCCCAGTTCATCTCGTTGTCTCTCAGTTTGGGGTGACTAACACACCAGTTCTATGTTGCTTTAGTGCTCCGATCTCATCCTCAGTATGTCTCTCAGCTTGGGGTGACTAACGACACCAGTTCTATGTTGCTTTAGTGCTGACTCATCCTCAGTTGTCTCTCAGTTTGGGGTGACTAACAACACCAGTTCTATGTTGCTTTAGTGCTCCGATCTCATCCTCAGTATGTCTCTCAGCTTGGGGTGACTAACGACACCAGTTCTATGTTGCTTTAGTGCTCCGATCTCATCCTCAGTATGTCTCTCAGCTTGGGGTGACTAACACACCAGTTCTATGTTGCTTTAGTGCTCCGATCTCATCCTCAGTATGTCTCTCAGCTTGGGGTGACTAACGACACCAGTTCTATGTTGCTTTAGTGCTCGATCTCATCCTCAGTATGTCTCTCAGCTTGGGTGACTAACATCATGCTTAGTCGCTTCCTCAGTATGTCTCTCAGCTTGGGGTGACTAACGACACCAGTTCTATGTTGCTTTAGTGCTCCGATCTCATCCTCAGTATGTCTCTCAGCTTGGGGTGACTAACGACACCAGTTCTATGTTGCTTTAGTGCTCCGATCTCATCCTCAGTATGTCTCTCAGCTTGGGGTGACTAACAACACCAGTTCTATGTTGCTTTAGTGCTCCGATCTCATCTCAGTATGTCTCTCAGTTTGGGGTGACTAACAACCAGTTCTATGTTGCTTGCTCATTTCGATCTCAAGTTATGTGTCTCTCAGTTGGGGTGACTAACGACACAGTTCTATGTTGTCTCTCAGTTTGGGTGACTAACACTCCAGTTCTAGTTGTCTCTCAGTTTGGGGTGACTAACACACCAGTTCTATGTTGCCTTTGGTGACTGACTCATCCCCATGTTGTCTCTCAGTTTGGGGTGACTAACACACCAGTTCTATGTTTGCTTTTTGTGCTCGACTCATCCCAGTTTGTGTCTCTCAGCTTGGGGTGACTAACAACACCAGTTCTATGTTGCTTTAGTGCTCCGATCTCATCCTCAGTATGTCTCTCAGCTTGGGTGACTAACGACACCAGTTCTATGTTGCTTAGTTGTGACTATCCATCCTCATTGTCTCTCAGTTTGGGGTGACTAACAACACCAGTTCTATGTTGCTTTAGTGCTCCGATCTCATCCTCAGTATGTCTCTCAGCTTGGGGTGACTAACGACAACAGTTCTATGTTGCTTTAGTGCTCCGATCTCATCCTCAGTATGTCTCTCAGTTTGGGGTGACTAACAACACCAGTTCTATGTTGCTTTAGTGCTCCGATCTCATCCTCAGTATGTCTCTCAGCTTGGGGTGACTAACACACCAGTTCTATGTTGCTTTAGTGCTCCGATCTCATCCTCAGTATGTCTCTCAGCTTGGGGTGACTAACAACACCAGTTCTATGTTGCTTTAGTGCTCCGATCTCATCCTCAGTATGTCTCTCAGCTTGGGGTGACTAACACACCAGTTCTATGTTGCTTTAGTGCTCCGATCTCATCCTCAGTATGTCTCTCAGCTTGGGGTGACTAACAACACCAGTTCTATGTTGCTTTAGTGCTCCGATCTCATCCTCAGTATGTCTCTCAGTTTGGGGTGACTAACAACACCAGTTCTATGTTGCTTTAGTGCTCCGATCTCATCCTCAGTATGTCTCTCAGCTTGGGGTGACTAACGACAACAGTTCTATGTTGCTTTAGTGCTCCGATCTCATCCTCAGTATGTCTCTCAGCTTGGGGTGACTAACGACACCAGTTCTATGTTGCTTTAGTGCTCCGATCTCATCCTCAGTATGTCTCTCAGCTTGGGGTGACTAACGACACCAGTTCTATGTTGCTTTAGTGCTCCGATCTCATCCTCAGTATGTCTCTCAGCTTGGGGTGACTAACGACACCAGTTCTATGTTGCTTTAGTGCTCCGATCTCATCCTCAGTATGTCTCTCAGCTTGGGGTGACTAACGACACCAGTTCTGCTGTTGCGTTGTAGTGCTCCGATCTCATCCTCAGTATGTCTCTCAGTTTGGGGTGACTAACGACACCAGCTCTCTATGTTGCATGTTAGTGCTCCGATCTCATCCTCAGTATGTCTCTCAGTTTGGGGTGACTAAGACACCAGTTCTATGTTGCTTTACTAAATCTGGATCACGTTTCTAGTGGACTTACAATAGTCTGTAAGTGCTCCGATCTCATCCTCAGTATGTCTCTCAGTTTGGGGTGACTAACTACATCAGTTCTATGTTGCTTTAGTGCTCCGATCTCATCCTCAGTATGTCTCTCAGTTTGGGGTGACTAACACACCAGTTCTATGTTGCTTTAGTGCTCCGATCTCATCCTCAGTATGTCTCTCAGTTTGGGGTGACTAACACACCAGTTCTATGTATGACTTTAGATAGGTGTCTCGATCTCATCCTCAGTATGTCTCTCAGTTTGGGGTGACTAACACACCAGTTCTATGTTGCTTTAAGTGTTGATCATTCTAGTACTGTTACACGTAGTGTAAGTGCTCGATCTCATCCTCAGTATGTCTCTCAGTTTGGGGTGACTAACTACATCAGTTCTATGTTGCTTTAGTGCTCCGATCTCATCCTCAGTATGTCTCTCAGTTTGGGGTGACTAACGACACCAGTTCTATGTTGCTTTAGTGCTCCGATCTCATCCTCAGTATGTCTCTCAGTTTGGGGTGACTAACAACACAGTTCTATGTTGCTTTAGTGCTCGATCTATCCTCAGTATGTCTCTCAGCTTGGGGTGACTAACAACACAGTTCTATGTTGCTTTAGTGCTCCGATCTCATCCTCAGTATGTCTCTCAGTTTGGGGTGACTAACAACACCAGTTCTATGTTGCTTTAGTGCTCGATCCATCCTCAGTATGTCTCTCAGTTGGGGTGACTAACAACACAGTTCTATGTTGCTTTAGTGCTCGATCTTATCCTCAGTATGTCTCTCAGCTTGGGGTGACTAACAACACCAGTTCTATGTTGCTTTAGTGCTCCGATCTCATCCTCAGTATGTCTCTCAGCTTGGGGTGACTAACAACACCAGTTCTATGTTGCTTTAGTGCTCCGATCTCATCCTCAGTATGTCTCTCAGCTTGGGGTGACTAACAACACCAGTTCTATGTTGCTTTAGTGTCTGATCTCATCCTCAGTATGTCTCTCAGTTTGGGTGACTAACGACACCAGTTCTATGTTGCTTAGTGTCGATTCATCCTCAGTATGTCTCTCAGCTTGGGGTGACTAACAAACCAGTTCTATGTTGCTTTAGTCTCCGATTCATCCCAGTATGTCTCTCGTTGGGTGACTAACGACATAGTTCTATGTCTGCTTTAGTATCGATCTCATCTCAGTATGTCTCTCAGCTGGGTGACTAAGAACATCAGTTCTATGTTGCTTTAGTGCTCCGATCTCATCCTCAGTATGTCTCTCAGCTTGGGGGACTAAGACATCAGCTCTTGCAGTGGACGTTAGATAGTCCGTAAGTGCTCGATCTCATCCTCAGTATGTTCTCAGTTGTGATAACGACGTTCTATGTTGCTTTAGTGCTCCGATCTCATCCTCAGTATGTTCTCAGCTTGGGGTGACTAACACATCAGTTCTCTAGTGACTGTTACAGATAAGTCCGTAAGTGCTCCGATCTCATCCTCAGTATGTCTCTCAGCTTGGGGTGACTAACAACACCAGTTCTCTTGCTAGTGGACTGTTACAGCCATTTTACATGCACATCAATAAGCTTAGTTTGTTGTACATGATACAAATGCATTACTGTCTGTATTGTTGAGTGAATGAAGACTGACGTTTATGATTTCAAAATGCAGTGATCGATAGTTAATTCATTGATTGATTGAAATAATAAATATGTTTATCTCTTGATTGATTAATTAATCGATTTGACTATTCTTGACCAACTATTCTTTGCTCCCCATGCGAGCCTCGGCACACAACTTGCTAACATAGTGTTAAGAACATCTTCAGCATTATGTTCCTTAACGAGGTACTGGGGATGTCAGTGGTTAACCCTTTCGTCAAACATACTGGCTCTTGTTACTTACTAAGATAACGCTAAGCCATACTATAAGTTATAGTTAGTTCATTATACATTGTAATATACATGCGTTCGGAGGTAAAAATAAAATGACGAAGTGAAAGGGTTAAGCCGTTGCTCTGTGTTCCGAAATTCGTTGGTTCGAATCCAGACCGCGTCGTTTTGTTCACGGTTGCATTTTTTCCAATGATCCTTATGATTGTTGCCAGAGGTTTGGAGTTCATGCTCTGTACAATACTCCCGACAGATAGCCTGCATTGTTGTCAGAGGTTTGGAGCTCATGCTCTGTACAATACTCCGACAGATAGCCGCATTGTGCAGAGGTTTGAGTTCATGCTCTGTCATTCCGACAGATAGCTGCATTGTTGCCAGAGGTTTGAGGTTCATTTGTCAATATCCGACAGATAGCCTGCATTGTTGCCAGAGGTTTTGAGCTCATGCTCTGTACAATACTCCCGACAGATAGCCTGCATTGTTGTCAGAGGTTTGGAGCTCATGCTCTGTACAATACTCCCGACAGATAGCCTGCATTGTTGTCAGAGGTTTGGAGTTCATGTTCTGTACAATACTCCCGACAGATAGCCTGCATTGTTGCAGAGGTTTGAGCTCATGCTCTGTACAATACTCCCGACAGATAGCCTGCATTGTTGTCAGAGGTTTGGAGCTCATGCTCTGTACAATACTCCCGACAGATAGCCTGCATTGTTGCCAGAGGTTTGGAGTTCATGTTCTGTACAATACTCCCGACAGATAGCCTGCATTGTTGCCAGAGGTTTGGAGTTCATGCTCTGTACAATACTCCCGACAGATAGCCTGCATTGTTGCGAGAGGTTTGAGTTCATGTTCTGTACAATACTCCCGACAGATAGCCTGCATTGTTGCGAAGGTTTGAAGTTCATGTTCTGTAATTGACAGATAGTCTGCATTGTTGGATTTGAGTTCATGTTCTGTGCAATACTCCCGACAGATAGCCTGCATTGTTGCGGAGAGGGACCGAGCCTTGTTGTGTACATCCTGTACAATGAAGTCAGACCTTAGTCTTTAGACCCTTCTAGACCATTTAAGAACGAGACATGGACAAACTAATATGAGTATTAGAGATACGTTACAGCCCTATATCCCATTGACAACGCAAAGTAAGAAGAAAAAAGATATTTCTATCATAGTTGTTGGGTAACTTTTCCTTATGACCACTTGCGTTCAACATTGTTTTCTGCAGCTTGCATTTAAACTTCTCTTTGATAGTGATTTTTCTAAATTTGTAAATAAATTTGGTTAAAATATCTCTTAACGTTTCCCAAATATTCAATATGTCTGTATTATTTTAATATATATCAAAGATTATGATTTTTTGTGTTACTTCATTTTGTCATTAGCAAGCGGGTTCAATACACAGTGAGATCTTGTTTTATTTTTCGTTCGGTGTGCAGTACAAACAAAGAAGCTTTACACTGTTTGCGAATATTTATAACAAGCAGCTTTCAATCCTAGAGAGCAGGACGCCGATAGTGAAGTCGATAACACGCTTCTCTAGTAATCAAGTGACGTGCTAATTCCGTGGTTCGATGCCTACTTTAGCCAACAAAAATTGTCCGTGTGCACACAAACACGGTGGGAACTACATGTTTCCTGATCTTTTACTTAGAGATCTAAGTTACAAGTACCCCAGAAGTCGGAGAAAGGCTCACCTGAATTGCTACGGACACTGATGATAAGGAAAGCAATCCTTCACGCAAAAAATCAGTCAGAAATATCATATTAGGCACCTTGACTACGTCTGAATTCTTTGCGAGCGAACGAAACAAATATGTTTCACACAGATGAGCTGCTTTTTTGACAACCGTACCAAGGATATTTTATAGCAGAGTTGTACAGCCCGTTTAACAACTCATTTTTGTTATCAAATAACTTGAACTAAATAGAACATTGCCACTCTAACAGTCCTTCGGATCTTCCCTCTCTCTCTCTCTCATAATCCAGATATCCCACCTCTGTAGCTGTCATACTCAGATCATCAGTCGCATCCTGAATTCATCTTCTTCTTCTGCGATCAACGTTTACTATGCGACTACTCTGGTATATGTCATAAACAGGACGGTGCGCTTGAGGTCTTCACCGGTTCCCCATAGTTTGTCTTGTAGTGTTGTTTCTGTTGGCCAGATCCCAATCTCTCACTACTCAGACTAGGCAGTCTTGCAGGATGTGCTCTGGGGACTGCTTTGGTGCTCCACAGGTACAGGCTGCCGAGTCCCTGAGACCCATTCTGTGGAGGTGTGCTCTGAGACTGCAGTGTCCCGTTCTAAGTCTGAACACATTGGTCTGTGCTTTTCTGTTTAGTGTATTTATATTGTCCTGCTCTGGGTTGTATCATCCGTTTGTTTTTCTCCAGATCATTTTCCTGGATTGTTTCAGGAGAGTCTTTGCTTCTGTAAAACTTTGTGTTGGGTGGTGTTGTGTTAGGCTCCCCCAGCCCTTGCGAGTTTGTCAGCCTTTTCGTTTCCTAGTATGTCACAGTGAGTCCTGAATCCATCTAACCAGTGGACCCTTCTTCTCCTTTTTACCGGAATACCTTCTTCCATAATAACCTTTTCCAACCCCTTGTTTCTTTTTATGCCAAAAAGTACTTCAATTTTCTCACTCTTATTTGTAGCATCAGTCGACTTTCTTTGATGTTGAGTTCTTTCTGGATATATCTATGTGTTCTTTTCTCTGACCATGATATACGGAGGACTTTTCTGTAACACTTATATTCAAAAGCACATATATGTTTTCCCAACACCTTGTTAAATTTCCATGTTTCACAACAATTTAGTTAACAATCAAATTATTTACAACCTCAAAATTGTACGTCAACATTCAGTTAACAATTTAGTAACTAATTACTAACAAAAATAATCCTGTAGCCTTGACTTCTTCTCAACAGATACCACCAGTTCCTCCATAATTAAAGAAACGAAAGTTGAATATATTTTATATCCGCAATTTCGTCTTTAAAAAAACCCAAAGCCGAAAAATTCACTTCATTGCACCAGGTTTTACCCCATATGTCTCGCACCCTTTCTACAGAAATAACACGCCACCTGTCGAGAGTATTGCACAAATAATGAACTCCGTAGCTCCGACAACAATCCTAGGGGTCTCTGAAAAAAATGCAGTTGTGAACAGAACGACTTGGTCCGGATTCGATCCAACAAACTCCAGAAAGCAATGCAAAGACTTAACCACGTAGCCACAAAGACCTCCACATGTTCTTCCTATTATAACATGTATCCAATATCGCAAGCCACGTGCACATGGCACGTGAGTGTCTGTGTACCCTAGTTTGAAAACCGCTGCAAGAACAGATGTTATATTATATATACACTTATTGGAATCTCGTGAAATGTAATGAAATCTACCGAGCTAATAATGGCGAGCATGGATTTTCTAACGGAAAACAAACTGAAAATTGTGAGTTATATACAAAGAGAATGATGAAGGAGAAAGATAAAAGAGAGAGAGAGTGTGGTTGAGACACGAAGAGACGAGAGAAAGAAAATTTAATTAAATTAATTTCCAAATATTACAGTCGGCTCAGTTTCATCTGCTGCAAGTGAGTCATGGGTTTTGTTTATCTCAATGGTCAACATAACTATACACAACAATCTACGTATGGTTCTCAAACATCTAGACTTATAGTCCCATTGAAACTCTTGTATAGGTTCTCTGTGTCGTAGAGGTTAGGTGCTCGCCTCTTGCTCCATAGGTACTTGGTTCGCTCCGTCGTGGAGCAATCGGATATTTTCAGAGATCCCTGATTTCAGTGTAGGTGAGATCGAGTTCCTAGTACTATCGGACACGGACGACAAAACATAGGTCGCGTGTTCAAGTTGAGCACGTAAATGAACCGTAGCAGTTCTTCTTCTTCTGAGATCAACTTCTCTATGTAACTACTCTGTCTTGCATATCCGTTGGATCAACTTCTGCTATGTAACTACTCCGATATGTGATCAACTTCTAAGCTATCCGTAACAACTTTATCTCCGAGTATGTGACTCATAACATTCTGCTATGTAACTACTCCATTGATAACTCTGTATCCCAAGGCTTCTGCTTGTAACTACTCCGATATGTGATCAACTTCTGCTATGTAACTACTCCGATATGTGATCAACTTCTGCTATGTAACTCTCCGATATGTGATCAACTTCTGCTATGTAACTCTCCATATTGATCAACTTCTGCTATGTAACTACTCCGATATGTGATCAACTTCTGCTATGTAACTACTCCGATATGTGATCAACTTCTACTATGAACTACTCGGTATGTGATCAACTTCTGCTATGAACTACCCCGATATGTATAACAGTCTCTTGAGCTTACTTCTATGTATCAACTTCTGCTTGTAACTCTCGATATGTGATCAACTTCTGCTATTAACTCTCCGATATGTGATCAACTTCTGCTATGTAACTACTCCGATATGTGATCAACTTCTGCTATGTAACTACTCCGATATGTGATCAACTTCTGCTATGTAACTACTCCGATATGTGATCAACTTCTGCTATGTAACTACTCCGATATGTGATCAACTTCTGATATGTAACTACTCCGGTATGTGATCAACTTCTGCTATGCAACTACTCCGGTATGTGATCAACTTCTGATATGTAACTACTCCGGTATGTGATCAACTTCTGCTATGTAACTACTCCGATATGTGATCAACTTCTGCTATGTAACTACTCCGGTATGTGATCAACTTCTGCTATGTAACTACTCCGGTATGTGTTATAAACAGCACGGTGCGCTTGAGGTCTTCACCGGTTCTCCCATAGTTTGTTCTGTAATGTTTCTGTTAGCCAGATTTCCATTCTCACACTACACAGGCTCGGGCAGTCTTGCAGAATGGGTTCTGGGGACTGCTTTGGTGCTCCACAATTGCAGGCAGCCGAGTCCCTGAGACCAATTCTACGGAGGTATGTTCTGAGACCACAGTGTCCCGTTCTAAGTCTGAAGACTGTGGTCTGCGCTTTTTTGTTTAGTGTATTTATACTGTCGTGCTCTGGGACTTAACAGTTTAAAATCCAGACGAGCAGGCTAGAAAGGCGCTGCCAAACCAAAATTCATTAGAAAACAAAATTTTCAATTAAATTTGTGCAAAATAGTTTTGCCGTCTTCTAAATTACATCTGAGAACATTTCCGGTGTAAGGGCGTTCTGAAATGTCGCGGAGATCTGCCGGTGTAAGGGGTTCTGAAAGTCCGGAGATCTGCCGGTAGTTCAAAAGTGGGAGTTGCGGTGAAAAGTCGGCTTGTTTACGATGCATTGGCGATGTCATCAATCAAACGTTACATTAGAAGAGTTATTGGCGTTATATGAATTGCTTTGGTAGTAGAGGTTGCTATAAGTGTTGAGTGCTATAGTGTTAGTAAGAGGGTTGCGTAGTTATAAAGTGTTTGTTGATAGTAAGAGGGTTGTCTAGTTGATAGTAGGTTGTGTAGGTATAGTAAGAGGGTTGTTATAAGTGTTGATAGAGGTTGTGTATAAGTGTTGATAGTAAGAGGGTTGCAGTATAAGTGTTGATAGTAAGAGGGTTGTGGTATAAGTGTTGATAGTAAGAGGGTTGCAGTATAAGTGTTGATAGTAAGAGGGTTGTGGTATAAGTGTTGATAGTAAGAGGTTGTGGTATAATGTTGATGTGAGTTTGGTATAGTGTTGATAGTAGAGGTCAGTATAAGTGTTGATAGTAAGAGGGTTGTGTTATAAGTGTTGGTAGTAAGAGGGTTGTGGTATAAGTGTTGATAGTAAGAGGGTTGCGTTATAAGTGTTGATAGTAAGAGGGTTGTGGTATAAGTGCTGATTTTACTATGAAAATACGCCTTCATCATTTTTTCTCATGGTATGTTTGGGACGAGTTAGTGTAGTGTCTAATCGTTCGCCTATCGACTCGGACCCTGAAGGTTGTGGGTTCAATCCCACACTCGAAGTATTCCTCACACATGAGGAAAGGAATTGACCCTTTTACCTCCTGCACACAATGGTATAGAAATGTGAACTGACAGCCACTTTATATACTAATGTCTAAAACGGCATGAGAAAATTTAAGAATGTCTATATACTCAAATTCAAAGGAAAACTGGTTAATGCTACAAATTAAAAGGAGAAAATTGAAGTATATTGGACCTATAAAAAGACATGAAAGGTTGGAGCAGACCGTTATGGAAAGAGACATCCCGGCAAAGAGAAGAAGAGGAAGTCTACGGAAAAGATGGGTTCGGGATGTAACTGATGATTTCAGCTTTACGGATGCAGGGACAAGACATCTGGCCTATGAGAGAGAGAGAGAGCAACTGTCAGTTTAGTGGCGGGAATTAGCAAGCTTGTTCTCTGTAGAACACTCCTTGATTTTGTATCAGTTGCATCAAAGTGTCCTGTCTCAATGTTGACGTCTATTCTGTCGGTGATTGAAAATGAATTTCTCATGCTATTACAGGCCTTCAGGCGTTGGGTCAGGTAAAGTTGAAATTCGCTGATCATTGTAGAAAAAGATACCTCACATTCTGCATGTTTTTGTAGAACATCCTTTTTCATCACATCGCTTCTTTCATCACATCGCTTCTTTCATCACATCACTTCAAGTTGCTTGTTCTCTGTAGAACATCGCTTATTTCATCACATCGCTTCTTTCATCTAACATCGCTTCTTTCATACATCCTTCAAGTTGCTTATTCTCTGTAGAACATCGCTTATTTCATCACATCGCATATCCTTTCATCACATCGCTTCTTTCATCACATCACTTCAAGTTGCTTGTTCTCTGTAGAACATCGCTTCTTTCATCACATCACTTCAAGTTGCTTGTTCTCTGTAGAACATCGCTTATTTCATCACATCACTTCAAGTTGCTTGTTCTCTGTAGAACATCGCTTCTTTCATCACATCCTTCAAGTTGCTTGTTCTCTGAAACATCGCTTTTATCACATCCTCAAGTTGCTTGTTCTCTGTAGAACATCGCTTCTTTCATCACATCACTTCAAGTTGCTTGTTTTTTGTAGAACATCACTTTTATCACATCACTTCAAGTTGCTTGTTCTCTGTAGAACATCGCTTATTTCATCACATCACTTCAAGTTGCTTGTTTTTTGTAGAACATCACTTTCATCACATCACTTCAAGTTGCTTGTTCTCTGTAGAACATCACTTTCATCACATCACTTCTTTAAGTATATCGATCTATGTTCAGTTTCCTACCTTCTTCAGCGCTTTGTTTAATGTTGTTTTTTATGTCTGCCGCCGTTTCGGTCATCATTTACTTCGTCTTCCAGGACCAATGCCTTCCATTATTGCTTTTTCTAAACAATCGTGACGTTTAACGTGACCAAATTATTTCCGTTTCCGGAAGATGATATCGTTTATGAGCTAATGTTCCTCTATGTTCAGGTCTTACAGGAAGTATTTGTATTTTCCCAAGAGTTCTAAGAACTTTTTTGGTAGCACTTATTTTGCCCAACGTTTGATTTTCTATTGTATTGCTTGTTTAATTGTCCATTATCCCCATCCATATGTTGTCATAGAAAATATACAAGCCATCAGAAGTTTTACTTTTGTTTCCTTGATAGAGTTATGCCATTGATTCTTCATAAAACTTTGGAATTACCATAATGAGTTTTGTCTGATTTATTTTGTTTAGTCTCCATTGTTGCTAAATGCCCTGCCAAGATATTCAAAATTTCTAACATCCTCAATGTCTTCATTGTTGATCACAATTTTGAATTGGAATCTTGTTGAATAAATGGATAGTCTAAGATTTTCTTAACCTGCTCGTATTTACTCAAACAACGAAAAGTCTTCTTCTTCAAATCAACCACTTATTAAACCCCTTTTGTGGTTTGTATATGATCTGAGCCTAAGATCAATTGTACGTTATGCCAGTTATGCACCTACAAGTAGGCCAGCATATCCGATTTATGTGACCTTTTTTTGAACTAGGGTAGCTTCCCTATGCCCCTACCTTACGTCATGCTTTGTATGTTACAGTGTTACAAATCTTTGCTCCCTTGCAGTACCGGCAGCACACGGATGAAATATTTCACAAAGTACATCATATTAAATTGACATTTCTACCAAAATGTCCTCATCAAACAAGCGATACAATATGTATTTTGCATCTTTTGCATCTATCCAGAAACTCAAAATTAAAGAAAACTGGGTGATGCTTCAAGCAGTAACATGTCCCATGCGGGACGTAGCTTTCTTCACAGCCCGTCCCTGAAAAAAAAACTCTCTATCATTTGCAAGTCCTCCTGCCTCTTCCAGCGTCATGTTTAAGGTTTCTTTGGTGTCCTGCTGCCACCTTCATCGTTGGTCGTCCCTGCTTTGTACTCCTGGAAATATACCCTCCATTACCGTTCTCTTCAAACACTTTAATGTTTAACGTGGCCAAATTATTTCATTCTCTGTGATATGATGTTATTTAGAAATCAACGCTCCTTGATATTTTTTGTTTGTTTGTTTACCGATCCAGAAGCACTTGAGCTTTCAGCTCTTCGGTTTGGTGCCGTGGACATCGTAACCCTTCGGTTCGGTGCCACGAACACCGTTGATCTGGTGAACTTGTGGCTTTTCTGCCAGCCCGCGGAATTGAACCCGCACATTGAGCTTGTCACCCGTAGTCAAGCGCTACGAACACGCTCGGCAGACGGGCGCTCCTTGATATGCAGGTCTTGTATTACGTGTTTGTGTTTGTCTCTACTCTGTCCATGATATTCTAAGATCTTTTCGTTGTAATAACTATGATATTTTAATTCGGACATAATACAAGTAGAGGGTAGACATTTATAACTGATGTGACTGTTAGCCTTAAATCTCAAAACCTGGTTGTTTCCCATAAATTTTTTGAACATAATCTGAATTGTCGATTAAAAACTCAACATGGTTGCAAGTGTTGCCGAAAATATCGATCTACGTACAGTTTTAGGGGCATAGCTAGTTCGATAAAAAAAAAAGGTAAAATTGATCAATCAATGGGGTTTTTTTCATGGATGGAAAGAAGGTAGATACAGATGGACATAGGTATACGCAGATGTGCAAATATACGAATAGATAAACAACAAAAAAAGACGAACAAGATGACAGGTCTATGTAGCGTAGAGGTTAGGTGGCCGTCTCACTTTCCAAAGGTACCAGGTTCGCTCTTTCGTGGAGCCATCTTGATATTTTTTCCAGAGATTCCTGATCTCAGTGTAGGTGAGATCGAGTTCCTAGTCCTATCGCAGACGGACGATAAAACGTAGAACTATGTTCAATTTGAGCACGAACAGAAACCCTTGGCTGCTCAAAATCGAGAAGAGCAGGCTGGATAGCTGCTGCATTCATTAGAAAATATACATAAATAAAATTCATACAAAAATATCTTCACCATCTTCAAAATTACATCAGGGACCCTCGCCGATGCTACGGAGTTCGTGCACTGCAGCTGAGATCTTCCTGTGTAAGAAACAGATCGGAGCAAGCATGGTTACTCACCAAAGTGCAATGATGATGCTCATATCAATGAATCAATCATATGTTGCTAGACTTGTGGATGAATGAATACATGGATTTGATGGATGATTGAAACGTGGATAGTACATGATGAATAGCTCTCGATGGATGTAAGAAATTATGGATGAGGGAAACTTGCAGTGGCGGCTCAACATTAAGGGCCAGTAGGGCAGGACCCCACCAAAAATAATGTGTAACGTATATTTATTATATTATAAATTAAAACATAACCTAACCTGAAACCATGATTTTTCCGAAAATGTGTGTCTGGCCCCACCAATAAAAATGAGCACGAGCCGCCACTGGAAACGAGGATAATACAGGATGAATAGTTCTCGATGGATGTAAGAAAGTATGGATGGATAGAATTTTATTTTAGCTTTCTTGAAGAAATATATGTGAACAGATAAATCGTTGCATCAATAATGGGTAAGTAAAATTTGGTAGCTACGGTTGTACGTGGATTGTTCGAACACTTTCACGGTAGGTAAGGTATGTGCATGTAATATGTTAATATTAAGTGTACACTGAATATGTTTATATTATTAATAATAACCGTGCATCGTAAGCGATGATGACAACAGTCTCAGGCGTGTATTGTTGCACCTCTCTGGTGTGAGCAGAGGTGACTGTAAAGTTCAATTCTCGAACACAATACGCTACCACAGGTGGACATACATGCTCGAGGTTAGACATGTGGATTTTGTGGATGTTGATATCAAGTGGAGATATTTTTTAAAAACTGTCGTTACTGTCTATAGTACCACTCTTTAGGGTTGTGTAGGACAGGTGGGACGTGAGCCTGAGGAATTTAATGGCCGCATGGCTAGCGTAAAGCTGTTCGAATTAGGACTTTTCATTTATGCCCACAACCAGGGGCGGCTCGTCATTAAGGGCCAGTGAGGCCCGGCCCACAAAAATCGAAAGGGAATAACTTCTCGGATTAGACAAATGATAGTAAATACTCCAAAAACCATGATTTTTTCCGAAAATTTCTGTCTGGCTCCACCAAGAAAAGTGACCACGAGCCGCCACTGTGCACAACAGAAAAAAAAATGCTTGGCTTTACCTTGAATTGAACACGGGTCTCCAGCATGGGAGCCTCGCTATAATCCATTCGGCCAGACACAAGTGTAGATGTCATATGTTAATATGAGTTGTAGAGAGACTTCCCAATATCACATACAAGCTGGAGACATTAGAAAATAAATGTTTAAGAAGAATTCTGCAAATTTTCTGCTCAAATACA